>WSFP011348472.1:0-35732 GCA_009831015.1 Picea engelmannii
TTTTTTGTGGCAAAGTATCCAGATATGCTTCGAGACATGGAAATATAATTTTGCAGTATCTTTGGTGTACATATCATATTTCAAGCACAAGACAAATTGTATCGTGGTCACACTAGTCTGTGTAGAGGATAAAGAGGTTGTATTGTGATATGGGCACATTTCACCATATATGGTTAATAAGTACGTTTTGCACATGTTTTAACTCAACAAAAAGACAACGGACATTGTAGTTGCACATGTAGTTGTCCAATCATTTCTTATGCCACTATTTTCTATCATGCCAATATTGAAGTATCCTAGAATGATAATGGTTTCGTTTAAATGTAAATGGTGTGACCCATTTCAGAACACATTTATTGTGCTAGCAATGTTGCACGCCAAACTCCATAGAAACTAAATACTGCAATTTGCAGTTGACAGAACACCACTCTTGGTAGGAGCATCTCAGTATCCTTTTCTTCTACAAGAAAATTTTAAAAAGACATGTAGGTATGGTCCAGAACTAGGAAAAATAATTGGATCAAAATTTAACAGCAGGATAGGCGGGCATGGAAGAGGCGCCAGATCTCGACTTTGCTAGACACGACAAACAACAGAACCGCAGGTCCACTCGCGGGTGCAAGACTTGAACACCACAAAGTGCAAAAACAAAACATCTCCAACTGTCGTCGCAGGACCCCAACCCTGCAAAGCCAAAGTAAACAAAATAAAACATCAAGAAAAAAACCAACGATCAAGCACGAACATGCCCAACTGCATCTCCAGGGCCCCAAACTCGTAAACCTGAGCCAAACAACAACAAGCAGCAACTGACGAACCAACGAACCAACGAACAAGCAACAACCACTGAACCAGTAAACAACATATGTATCTCCAACGATTACCAAACTCCAGCTGAAGCATAGAAAGAACCAGAAACATATGATGAGCATGCCAGTATAAATAAGAAAACATTCTTACTTGCAAACTGCAAATATTGAACAACAAAAAACGAATAGAAAATGAAATTATGGCATCGAAATTTACTCCGAAACGATGAATGACAGAAGCGCAGGTTGAATTGTGGGTGCAACACCAGGACCCCGCAAAGTAAAAAGAAAAAAACATATCTAATTGTGAATGTAGGACCCCAACCTTGCAAAGTTGAAGTAAACAAAAGAAATCAACATGCACCAACAGGTCCAACCGCAGGCATAGGTCCACAACCTTGCAAAGTTGAACCAAACAACAATAAGCAACAACTGATGAACCGACAAACACGAAGCACCCACCGAACTAGTAAACAATGTATATAGCTTCAACGATGACCAAATTTCATTCCAAGCATAGAAGAAGTATGAAACATACAATGCCTATTCAACTGGCGGTGGACAACAATATTGTCTAAATTCACTGCAAAGTTGTATGAAAAAATTCGAGGAAAAATGTACTTTGAGAAGCCTATTTACGTAAACATTTAAGGTTGTTAGGTTGTCTAAGGGCCTCGTGGTATGCAAACATTTAAGTTGTCAGGCCTATTCAAGCACCTCAAAAAAAGTGTCAATGCTCTAAACCTTCGGTATGTAAACATTTCAATACAAATACAAAGGACTACTACTACCACCAATAATAAATAATAAATAATAAATAATAAATAATAATAATAATAAAAGGACATATTAATATGCGATCGCTATAGTCCCTCTACGCATTCAGCAGAGACTAATAATAAAAGAACATTAAAAAACAACGTCCATGCTCAGAACTTTTGGTATGTAAACATTTCAGTAAAAATGTAATAAAAATTAAATAGGAGCGTCTAAGGTCAAAACTTTGGATATCTACACATTTACAACATTGGGAACAACGAAGCTGGCAATAAGACCTCAAATATATTCTCCAATGAGACAATGACATATAAGTTTTTTATTTTTTATTTTTATATAAAAAATAATGTTTTTACTTCTATAGTACGAATACAGATGATGCAAAAATTTATAGTCAAAGGACATATTAATAGGAAGTCAACGAATTATTGATCGCTATAGTCCCTCTGCGCCTTCGACAAGGACTAATAATACAAATGAGTATACAACACATGTAGTTTTAGTTATCTCCTCTCATAATTAAACACTTATTCTCTTATGTTTTCTTATGTGTGAGTATATTTTTGCATTATTGGTATTGCGCTCGTATCAATTGGTATCAAAGCTTAGCGACCATGACTCTAGATTTGTTGCCTCAATGGTTTCTATCTTAACACCATTGGGCTTCTTACAATCGATGCCCTAGATCTAGTCTCATCAAGTGCTTATGTCTCGTACCCTCCATTATATATATCATCTTCAACATGCTTCAATTTTGTGGAGTGACACAATTAGGGCAATCAACATCCCCCCCAAACCACGCCCTGCACCCCTCCCCCTTCCCCCTCTCCCTCTCTCTATGTCTCTACTGGGTCATTTCAATGTTAATGTTCTTTTCAACATGACATCACTTAATAGGTAGTGTCACAAGATTCTCGACATTATGGCCTTTTTTGCTAACTTCCTCGTCATTGTAGCATCCCTAGACAACTCCATAAAAAACTAAAAATCATGATCTCGATTAAATTCAATCACCACCACTCTATTATGTTCCCTGTAAAATATTTCGTGAATTGGGAGACTTCCATAACTCCATCCTAGCCTTAGTCTTGTTCGAACAATGTCAAAGCAGCGATGCCTATTGTTGGAATCCCCCTTTACTCAACAGTAGTACTAGGTCGAACAACAACAAGAATTTTGGGATAACATGGTACATGTGTTATGCCTTAGTTCCTAAAGAAAAAAATGACTAAGTTGGAAAACCGTAGTATGAAATGCATGCTTCTTGGTTATTCAGATGAAAATAAATGATATATGTTGCTCTCTAATGGAAAATTCATTACAATCAAGATGTTGTGTTTGATGAAACTAAAAGACAAACTATAGAAGAACTTGAGAATATCATTAGTCATTTGGAGAAAGAGGTAACTCAAAGTAAAATAGTTCATCTAAACAAACCCACTTGCACTGAAATAGACTTATTCCCCAACATGAATGTTCGAAAGTTAGATAACTCTTCCTCAGATGATGAATCTTCAATACATGTACAACATAGTAGACCAAAATGGTTCACACAACTGCTTAAAGATGTTCACCCAGTTGAACAAGACAAAACAAGAACTAGATGTTCTACTTCATCTTACTCAAGTTTTGCCTTAGTAACTCATGATTCCATTGAACCAACAACTTTTGCAGAATCAATGAAGCACAAAGAATGGCAACAAGCCATGGTGGATGAGTATGGATTGGTAATCGATAATGGAACATGGAAAATTGTTGATTATCCAACAAATGTTAAACCCATTATGGAACATGGAAAATTGTTGATTATCCAACAAATGTTAAACCCATTGGCTACAAATGGGTTTACAAAATCAAGTATAAAGGAAATGATGGAGTTGATAATTATAAAGCAAGACTCGTGGCAAAATGATTTGCAAAAAAAGAAGGCATTGATTATGAAGAAACATTTGCACCAACAATGAAGTGGAATACAATCAGAATGTTGATCAATTTGGCTACACAATATGGTTGGGCACTTCACCAAATGGATGTTAAAAGTGCTTTTATTAATGAAAATTTGAAAGAAGAAGTCTATATGACTCAACCCCCAAGATTTGAAGTTGAATGCCAAGATCACAAAGTGTGCAAACTTATTAAATATTTATATGGTTTAAAATAGGCACCCAGAGCATGGTATGCCAAAATAGATGAATACGTTAAGCATGTTGGTTTTCATCGCAATGAGTCTAATGATACATTGTATTGCAAGGCCAAAACTTGGTGATCATTGTTTTATATGTTGATGATTTAATCATTACAAGAAATCATGAAGTCCATATCCCACACGTAAAGAAGGAACTTCAAAAAGGATTCAAAATGACTCACTTGGGGCCACTTCGGTACTATCTTGGAGTGGAAGTTTCTCAACATACTCATCATATCTTCCTTGGTCAAACCAAGCATGAAAAATAATTGTTGAAGAAGTTTGGCATGGAGGATTCCATCTTCATAACCATTCATCATTGTCTTGAAGTTGTTCTTTACCGAGTTGATTTTGATCAAACCATCTTCCATAATGATTTGATGACCTCCGTGTCTAATGAGAACCAAGGATAGTAAATTATTTTTAAAATATGGAACATACTGAACATTAGAAAGTAATACTTTTCCAATTATAGGTAGAAAGAAGTGGATTGATCCTTTTTCTTGAGGAGTATGGGCTACGCCATTTGCCAAATATATTGGATTGAGTTCCATGTCTTGATATGTCCAAAAATAATCTTTTTTATAACACATATGTTGTGTAACCCTTGTATCTAATATCCAATCATATTCAAAATCCTTTCTCATTTGTTTGTTGATGGCAACCAACTCTATGAAATCCAACTGTTAATTAGTTGTCAACACATATTCATAATCATCATCTTTGTAATCTACATATTGAGCTGAAGTGGAATCACTTGACTTAGAATGTGATCTGGCGTTAAAATTTTTCTTATGTTGGGGAAAATTTTCATTCGTTGTTCTACAATCTTCTACCACATGGCCAATGTGAAGACACCTTTTGCACTTTAATGGAGTCACTGGAGTCATATCTACACTTTTTCCTGTTCTGTTATTAGGAGCATCTTGAGATCTCCTAAACTATTGTTGATTTTGATTATTGTTATTAGTTTTCTTAACCCAACACCCAACAATTTATTCCAAATAAAATCACTTTATTTAATAAATGCACAACTAAAATTTTTAACGAATTATAGCGGTAGCAAATAAAACAGAAACCAAACACATTGCACACAAGATATCTAGGTAAACACCCCTGGAAAAAACCTTGAAGGGAAAACCAACACGAGTTGATTCTATTAAATAAAATATTGGTTTCTTGTCTTGGGATAATGGGCCATCTAAGGAAAATACAAATTAGCAAATAGCCAAGCCTATCACCTTAATATCTATCCTTTGATATTGTTGGCTGGTACTCCCTTGCTCCTTTCCTCGGCCCCTACCCCTGCACACTTGGATCAAAGTCCTTCTCCACCCAATCAATGAGATCTCCTCACTCTGTGTGTCTCATCCTCTCACTCAGGCTACCTTTTATAACATTGAGTTAACCCTAAATCCAAAACCCTATATCTCTAAAGTGATCAAGGGATGAGATTAGATCTCACCTTCACTTTAGATATAACGACTATGATTTAATCAAATCACTTAAGTTACTAATGCAAAAAACTTAGTCATTTAACTTAATTAAACTCACATTAATTCTAAAAGGTCATTCACTTTAATTATTAACTCATAAAGTGAAACTCCTAAGGTTTTGAGAGGTAATAGTGATGAATTCCACATGCTAGACACCAATCCAATGTGGAAGTACCTGTTCGATGCTAAATACATCAACAATTGTTCCCTCTTCCTTGGGTTCTACTACAACAATGACCATGTTCTTGATTATTGAATCTTCCTCTTCCTCTAGAATTTGCATTCTAAGTGCCTCTTCCTCTTCCTCTTGTACTTTCATTATAGGTGCATCTTCCTCTAGTACTTTCATTGCAAGTGCCTCTTTATCTGAAGCTTTCACCTCTTTCTGAGTTGGTAAATAAAAGATCTTATTTCTACCAAGTGATCACTAAGAGAGGCAAAAGTTTATTTTTCTGGTTTTCCTATGATTTGTAAAGTTTCCAAGAAATTTGTATAAGAGGGTGGCAAGCCATTTATCAATATGGAGGTCATGAATTTTTCTTCCACATCATCAAACCCCCACATTTGACTATTTCAAGCCGTATGTTTTTTAAACGAGAGATGTAATCCGTAACATCTCCCCCTTCAACTAAATTTTGTTTAAGAAGCTTTGTGTGGAGATCAATCCGTTTTGATTCAGGCTGAGTATCAAACATGTTTTTGAAGATTTTCCATGCATTCCAAGCATCAGTTGCATTTTCTATGTGGACAAACATTTTATTTGTGACAAAAAATTTAAAAAGTGCAAGTGCCTTTACATATTTTACTTCCCATCTCGCCAATTCTCTAGCATCGGTAAGCTTTGTGGGAGATTTATCATCATTACATACATATTTCCATACCTCATTATAAATTAGGGTGTTTTTCATGTGACGACTCCAAGTCTTATAGTTCTTGGGTCCATCCAATTTATCATAATCAATGAATAAATTTACCAATTTTGACATGATGAAGTAATTATCAAGTCCTCGCAATCAAATAAATAATACCATGCACAAGAGGCATTGCACGTACTACAAAAGAGAGTTATATGGGCTTGGCCTTGACCCTCTTATAGCCTCAATGAAAAAGACATTGATAGAGTATTTCACTGGACTCGTATCACTGCTTTGATTACAAATTACAATTTTCTTTCAATTGGTCAAAATTTCAAAATTTGACTCAAAAAATGCTCATAAAAAGATGATCATGCCCCCCTTTGAAGTGAACAATAATGTTCAAGACTTAATTTACAATGAAGAATAAAGTTTCACCAACAACAAAGTGGAATACAATTAGAATTTAGTTGCACAACATGGTTGGACACTTCACCAAATGGATGTTAAAAGTGTTTTTCTTAATGGAAATTTGAAAGAAGAAGTCTATATGACTCAACCCCCAGTATTTGAAGTTGAAGGGAAGGAGCACAAACTGTGCAAACTTATTAAAGCTTTATATGGTTTAAAATAGGCACCCAGAACATGGTATGCCAAAATGCATGAATACCTTAAGCATGTTGGTTTTCATTGCAGTGAGTCAAATGATACATTGTATTTCAGGATGCAAGGCCATAACTTGGTGACCATTGTTCTATATGTTGCTGATTTAATCATTATAGGAAATCATGAAGTCCATATCCAATAGGTAAAGGATGAACTTCATAAAGGATTCAAAATGATTGACTTGGGGCCACTTTGATACTATCTTGGAGTGGAAGTTTCTCAACTCACTCATCATATCTTCCTTAGTCAAACCAAGTATGCAAAAGAATTGTTGAAGAAGTTTAGCATGGACGATTGCAAACTCTCTCTTACACCTATGGAGAAAAACTTAAAACTTTCAAATTTGAAGGGGGGAATTGGTGAACAACACCAGATACATACAATTAATTGGAAGCCTCATTTACTTGATAAATACTCACCCATATTTGTCATATGCAGTCCATATTCTTTCCAAATTTATGCAGGAACCAAGAGAAAGTCACTGGAATGCAGGAAAAAGGATCCTTAGGTACATTCATGGTACAAAGGATTATGGTCTACTTTATAAGAAGAATGAAATTTTCACACTTGCTGGATATTTAGATGCAGATTTTGCAGGTGATATTGATAACCAAACATCAACTTCAATTTATTTGATGAATATAGGTTCAACAACAATCTCTTGGAGTCGTAAAAGGCAGGCTACAATGACGAATTCTTCATCAGAGGAAGAATACATTTCAGCTTGGGAAGCAACATGTGAAATTGTCTAGTTATGTAGGATTTTACAGGACCTTGGCATTATTCAACAAACACCAACCACTTTATGGAACGACAATCAGTCAATAATAAATATGGATAAAAATCCAATATTTCATTCTAAGACTAACCATGTTGACACTAGGTATCACTTCATTAGAACACTTGTCAAAAATGACATCATAAAGCCACAATATTGTCCATCTGAAAATCAAACTTCAAATATTTTTACGAAGCCTCTTGGTAGAATAAAGTTCACTAAGTTTAGAGATGAACTTGGTATTTGTAAATATGAACTTTCGAATTAAAGGAGGGAATGTTAGCCTCATAATCCTAAAGTTCTATAGTTTTAGTATTTTCGTAGTTTAAATATTTTTAGAAATGATTTATTCCTAGTTTGTTAAGATAATGACACTTAACTTCTATGTAAAGGACACCTATCATACTCATGTGATAATGTGATCGGTTGTTCTCCTAGAATTTAGTTTAGAGTTGAGCTATATAAACTAGCTCTTTCTTCAAGTGAGGTTGAGTGTTTTAGTCCTCACTTCTCTTTGTAATCTCTCTTTTCATATTAATAAAATTAAGTGTCTAAGGACACTTGGTGAAATTTATCAACATGATGTAATTAATATGGTCCAATAACTCGTCGTTGCTCAACAATAGGCCTAGCCACAACCTCGAGCTTGACCCACAATTCATTAGGGGATTCCCATTATTAAAGATACCTTCAAGTTGAATACTAAACTATATGTACCAAAATTCGATGGGGTTGTCAATGGTGATAATATTGATTATTGAGTTGTAACATGGAAGTTTATCTTAAAACCCAATTGAACCTAGGAAATGAAAACAAGATTCTAGTCACTAAATTTCACATGGAGGGTCAAGGCATCACATGGTGGAAGACCCACACCCAACATTTTCCAACCAACCAGCAACTAATCCATGATCAACACTTAGTGGGAGACTTCAATGGTATCGACAAATGATTTTTCCCATCAAAGTACAAGGTTGATTCAATGGAAAAGTAGCTACAACTTTAACAAATATCGAGACAATCAATTTAATAATTTATTGACATCTTCAATAAAATGTCCATCAAGCCCAAGGTAAGAGACTCCAAAGATACTCTCCATTTTAAGTTTGTTTCTAGGTTATTGTTGCATTTAAGTAAGGAATTGGAATTATTCTCTATACTTCCTTGGAGCGTGTCTTCCAACTTGCTTCCAAAATAAAGGCTAAGCTACCTAAAACCAATCTTGCTAGTCAAAATAAATCAATTTTCTATTATCTACCCTTTGCCACCTTCCAAGTTAAGGGCTAACTAAATAGAAATGAACAAAAGTTGAGATATCCAAACATATTAGTTGTTACAAGGACACAAAAGAAGAAGAAGTAGTGCTCCCACTACAAAAGTCTGGATATTTAAATGACAAGTGCAAGGCTCTTTCGGGTCAAGATTGCTAAGAAGGTTCAAGCCCACTACATGAGCTGCCACATCTCTAAACGAAAAGTTTATAATCCATGGATTGTGACTGTGGCTAAGTATTAGATTGCACTGATTAATCTAAACACACAGGTCGTATGATGAGGATATATTCAACTATATTAAATTTTTTATTGTGTATTGCTATTTATAACATGTTTATTGTGTGTTCTCGTAATTATATTCCTTGATCATGTTGTTGTTAATTATGTATTCTCATAATTATAGTTATTAATAAAAAATGATTAAAAGGGTGCACAACTTCATTCATATAACAACACACATATGCCTTTGTTTACATATAAAAATCATTATTATCATAAGTATTTATTTTATTACTAAATAAACTTTGCAAATAATAATTTGAATGTATTCATTCTTTCATTAACTCCAAGTCCAATTTATCTTTACTTTTGATCATCTAGCTTTTGATTGCAGTGCTATTCTTTTAACATGGGAGTACCCACTATTCATTGATTTGTTTTGAACGTTATCTTTCTTTAAAGAAAACTGCAAAGAGGCAAAGACTAAGGTGTTTGGTGGCTCTCTCTTGTTTATTTTACAATCCATAACTGTAAGATCCCTTTACGAATTGTTGATGTTGTTTAGTGTTTATGATGTTTCAGATCCTCGTCTCAAGGTAATTTTATAACAGATCCACCATAGATTTGATGTACAAATGGGGTTTTATGGTTGTAAGATCCCCTTTAGGGTTGTTGTTATGTTTTTTCATTTGTATGTTTACAAATCTCTTGAAATAAGACAGTTTTGCAACAACCCACAATAATATTTGCACCATAGAGATTCTTATTGCATTTATAATAAAAGAGACAATAATTACATCTAAGGGAAATTATAACAAGATATTTCAATTTGTTATATTAGCAGTAAACCAACAAATACAATCATATCTCTTATTTATTTTTGACCTGTAATAGATCACCCTTGGACAATGATATACGAGTTGAATTCCCCCCCTTCCAGATTCCACGATTCAACAAATAGTGGCACGATTTTTTACGAGAGAGTAGGGGGGAGAGATAGCAGCTCGAACCCTATTAAAACGACCCTTCCTTGACATCCATGATCTGTATATTGATGGTGCTACCCTCCTGATAACCTCACGACCTGATATCAAAGGGTTCGACCCCCTTTTCTATGCCACAAACTACCCAGAACTGGTGCGACCTCCCTTTGTTCCTCCAACAATTGATAAAAAAAGATGTTGTGTCCTCTCCTAAGGCCCCACGACCCCCACAAGGATAATACAACCCTATTTTTTAACACACGGGTTGTAATAAATGGGTACGACCCTACTCTAGATCCATGTGACTTGCAAATGATTGGTATAGCCAAGAATAATAGAGGCAACAAAAATGAGAGGCTCGGTCTGCCCTCAACGACCTCCACAAGCACACAATAACCTTGCAAATACCCTCTTACTTGACCAAACTGATGAATCTTTCTCTTCCACAATGAATCTAATGAGAGATATGTGTGATATCCCCCTCTGATCAACTAAGGTGTATTCGTTTCACCACCAAAACCAATCGTTCAATGGTTTGAAGCCCCAAAGACACCAAAAAGGTACGAGAGCTCTCCAAATCCAATTTTGATAAAATGATCATGAATAATAAGAGAATGAGCTCAAGTTTCTCTTTTATCCCCATTTTTACCTTTTTCCGCTCAAATGAAATTAAACAATCAAATTGATTAATTCCCTTTCACCAACTATATCCTACGGAAATTAAATAGGCTACTAAGTTGTCCACCCAGAGTGATCACTCAGAAAGGGACATTACAATCCTCCCTTCCCGAGATTGCTTGTCCTCAAGCAACTACAAGTTAGGGTGTTGCAATATCTGAACTCTTTCCCCCTTAGCAACCTCCACTGAAAAGTCTATCCACCTGGTATGATACTCTCAGATTAATCCACTCCTCAATTTCCTCTCCAATTCATCCTCCAGATTCAACAACACCAATTTATTTGTTGATTCTAAATTTGTATTCATTTTCACCTTGGAAGCCTTTATATTCATTGAATTTTTGCCTTTTCTTTGTTTTTCAAAATCCACATAATATTCCACTGATGGAATGGGGATAGGAAAACCCGTAGACTCCTAGTCATATTCTCCCTACTCACTGTCCTCTATGAATTCAGAAATATATGGGCCATTGCATACATGTTTTTTGATAATGTTTGGGTTTGCTTTGGGGCTGGAAATCATAACATAATTCTCACATACCTCCGTGCCTTTACTAAATCTGGAATCCACATATAAATTGATAAACCTTTTAGCCTCTTCATCATTCTTTGAATCTGACATATCTTGCATAGGTGGCCCTTGTGATGAAATATGATGATGGTCATCCTCATGTCCAAACTTCCCTTGGTCTTGCACACCCTTCTTTACTTTAACATATTCAATAAAAAACATCAATGATTCTCCTTTATTATTCATTTTAGTCAAGAGAGACCTTGAAGGACTCTTTTCACATGCAA
The DNA here is from genome assembly GCA_009831015.1 of Picea engelmannii. NCBI lineage: Eukaryota > Viridiplantae > Streptophyta > Pinopsida > Pinales > Pinaceae > Picea > Picea engelmannii. The sequence continues at coordinate 11,518 of WSFP011348472.1, forward strand.
TCAAGAGATCGTCAAACTTCTCCATTCTATAAACAATCTCAACCCAAACAAATGCTTCATGTGATCCCACAAATCCTCTCAAATGTGACAAATTCCTTGGTCTAGGCAAGTCCTGGCTTGCCTTGATCTTTTCCTCATAAAAAGTAACCCTTGAGCACTAATCTTATGCCCCAAATACAAAATTGGAGTCAAACCATAATCACATTTTGGTTCCTTGGCGTAAAATGAATGTTGCTCAAATATGCCAAGCACCTCATCTATGTGCTTCAAGTGATCCTCCCACGTCCCCCTGTAGATCAAGATGTCACCAAAGGAAACCCAAACACATTTCATAAATTGTAGAATGAATACATGATTCATACATGGCTGTAAGGTAGCAAGTATGTTAGTCAACCCAAATGGTATGACAAAAAACTCATAATTCCCATAGTGACACCTGAAATCCGTCTTATGCACATCCTTCTCTCTCACCATGATTTGAAGGTACCCTGAACACAAGTCAATATTAGAGAAGTATACTGCACTATGAATCTCATCTATCAACTCATCGATCCTAGGTAAGCCAAACTCAATGGTATGCTCAAAGACTCTGTCAGGAGGTCTCCTTGGGGAATCTTTCCAAAAACCCGGTCATGTTTGCTCAACAATGACTCTATATATACATGATAAGGTTGATTGCTATCTGAAGACTTCTTAGATGTAATCAAACACTCTGCAACACAATCTACATCTCTGTTTTTGAATATGCTTTCCATCTGCTTGGTTGAAGCAGTCTTAGGGGCACCATTGGACATGCCCCTCATAACCACCCTCTTACCATCCACTGTGGTGAATTCCAACTCCATTGTTTGGTAATTATGAGAATGTTTTCCTAGGGAAATAAGCCATTGAACACCCAAGACGACATTAGTGTCTTCCATTTCAACTATATAGAAGTCATATGTCATAGTGTAGTTACCCAACATCACATCCAACCGCAAAACCCTATGCATGCATGTCATATTTTTCCCACCAACTACAACTACATACAAACCCTCAAAGTCCTCTGTAGGAATGCCTCTCTTAGCCACCAAATCTAAGTAAATGAAGTTGTGGGTCACCCCACCGTCAATCAAAATGGTGACACATTGTCCCTGTAATACTACATGGATTATGAAAGTGTGAAATCTAGGAACACCTGATAGGGAGGCAATAGTCCCACCCTGAACCTCCTCGTGTGGTTGCTCATCATCTGGATTGTTTTTCTTGATACCCTGAACATGTCCTACTTTCTCTTCCCCATCACCATCTGAAAGCACCTCTATGTAATGCACCTTACCCTTACCCATGCACCCCTGACCCAGTTCCCAAGGCTCCTTACAATTGACACGTAGTTTCTTTCTTCTCAATTCTTTACGAGTCTCATCATCCAATCTATCTTTCTTGAACCACTCCTTTTGGAAGGGTTTCTTGTCTTTGTTTTCCTAGGGAAGTAAAGGTTTAGAAGGAATTTTATTCTTTATGACTACGTACTCCATGTTTTGGATTCTAATGATGTTATCATGTAGAGACTCGGGTTTTAAGGCCTTAACCCAACCACACAATGGTTCAACTAGTCCTTTAATGAAAAGCATAATCAACCTATGCTTCGATACATCTGTCACCATGACTGCGATCCTCTGAAACTTTCAAATGTAAGCATTCGTTGTCTCAATTTGCTTGAGCTATGCCAGCTCTTTGAAATGCAACTTTGGATCCTTCTTGTCAAATAGGTCAATAAGCCTCTGTGTGAAGTCCAGGTATGAAGTAATACTAGCATGCCCCAAAGTAACTAACCCATGGTGCCACCACTCGTGGGACTCTCCATCCAAATGCAATGCAACATATTTGGTGGCCTCTATCTCCAACATAGGGTTAAGTTGGAAATATGTGTCCAGCTTCTTAACCCAAGCTCTGGCAATGCATTTGCTTGAGCCATCAAAGTAGGGGATAAACACTTTCCCAATATTCCACTAAAGATCCTGATTTTGTGGGCCCCTGTTGTAATCCCTTGGTTTATTCCTATACTCAATGGTACAAAAATCTTGTAAGGACATAGACGCATGAAATTCCTCACCAAGAGCATGATACTCCCTCAAATTAAATCCTTCACCTTGTCCTTGTTGTCCCCGATTTCCATCTTGTTGTCCCTCCAAAAATCAAGGTAAGAGAGGTCTAGGAGTCACTCTACTAGTTTCCCGAGTGTTATTATGTGCAGGGGCATGAGTGTTTCTCCCTCCAACATGGTTCCCATTGTTACCATTGCTATCATTAGTCCCTCCTAAACCATTATTTCCAGCATTGTTTTGGTTTCTTTGATTATTTGTCATAAATCGAGTGAGAATCTCAACCAACTGTTGTTTCCCCCTTTCCAAGTCATTCAAAATACTCATATTGTTGCCTTTTGACCGTTCATTCCTTTCCCCCATGTCTTCCTCTTCTTCCGACTCTGAATGAAATAGGATTTCAACCCCTCTTTGCCTTCTACTCATGTAGGTGATGTATGTCTCTTCCCCTTGATTCATTAAAAAAAATCGTGCAATACAAAGGCCGACAGGAACACCAACTCTGATACCACTGTAAGACCCCTTACGAACCATTGATGTGTTTTAGTGTTTATGATGTTTCAAATCTCTATCTCAAGGTAATTTTATAATAGATTCACCATAGATTTGTTGTACAAATGGGGTTTTATTGTTGTAAGATCCCCGTTAGGGATGTTGTTATGCTTTTGTATTTGTTTGTTTTCAGATCTCTTTAAATAAGATAGTTTAAATACAATTAGATCTCTTATTTATTTCTGACCTGTAATATATCACGCTTGGACAACAATATATGAGCTGAAGCCACACCCTCCCATATTCCACGATTCAACAAATACCGACAATTTTTTTTATGAGAGAGTAGGGGGGAGAGATAATAACTTGACCTCTATCAATGATCCTTCCTTGACACCCATGATCTATATATTGATGGTGTGACCCTCCTGGTAACCTCATGATCTGATATCAAGGGTTCGACCCCCTTTTCTATGCCATGAACTACCCAAAATTGGTGCAGACTCCCTCTGTTCCTCCCACCACTGATAACAAAGATGACATGGCCTCTCTTAAGGCCCCACGATCCGCACAAGGATAATATGACCCTCTTCTTCAACACACAGGCTATAATATAGGGGTATGACACTCCTCTAGATCCATGCGACCTGCAAATGATTGGTACAACCAAGAATAATAGAGGCAACAAAAATGAGAGGCTCAATTTGCACTCAACGACCTCCACAAGCATACAATAACCTTGTAAATACCCTCTTACTAAACTAAACTGACGAATCTTCCTCTTTGACAGTGAATCCAACGAGATATCTATGTGATCTCTCCCTTTGATTAGCTAGGGTGGATTCGTTTCACCACCTAAACCAATTGCTCAAGGGTTTCAGGCCTCACAACCACCAAAAAGCTACGAGAGCTCTCCAAATCCAATTTTGATAAGATGATCATGAATAATGAGAGAATGAGCTCATATTTCTCTTTTATCCCCCTTTTTAACTTTGTCTGCTTAAATGACATTAAATAATCAAATTAATTGATTCCCTTTCACCGACTATAGCCTATGGGTATTAAATAGGCTACTAAGTCGTCCTCCTGGAGTGATCACTCAGAAAGGGACATCACAATAACAATTAGTTTTATTATAAATTTGGGTATATATTTATGAATTCTTATTTTAACTCCCTATTAATAATAACACAATTTAATTAGCACTTTGGGTATGTGTTTATATATTTTTGTTCTATCTCCCTATTTTTTTTTTTTTTTCGTAGAAAAAATCGTAATTTCTATTTTCAAGGAGAAAAAGAAAATTACATTTTACATATACATGCTTTAGCATGCATTTTAATCAAAACCCGAGTTTGAAAAGCACTCAACATATATGATACCAACCTATTCTGATAAAAAAGAAGACCTGGTCGGTCTCTGTGAAAGATGACTGGGTTTTGAGCCATCCCGTGAATGAAATTTTTGCATCATACTGCCAAAATAAATAGTCCAAGTGTTATGACAAGGAATACAATACTTACAAAAAATTGTATGCTGATAATTTCCACAAAAAAAAATAATACCAACTTGTATAAAATGAGTACAAAAAAGTTCAGAATAATGGTTGACCGCAACTATACTTGAATCGAAAAGCACGTCCATTTGAGGTCCAAATATGAAGTGTCAAAGTCCATTGTTCTCAGAAGTAAGACATAAGGCGCTGATCTCTTTGAGTGTTGCCATTGATCTATTTAACCTTATTGTTCTATCTCCCTATTAATAATAGGGAGTGAGCATTTTGGCCAATAAGTATGGAAGACTTAGTACATATATAATCTTGGTAGTAATTATGTTGATAGGTGTTTATGGTAAATACACATATTTTTAAAAAAATGCATCAAATCTCTTTGATCATCCAATTGTTCAATCCATTTTTAGGATTGTGTATAGATGGACTTGGAAAATTTATGTTACAAGTGACATCCACTTGTGAGCATCGTTGTGTATGAAGTATTCATCATGTTATTTCCATGATGTCTATTGCTTTGGTGTGTCTCTTTGATTTCATGAGTGTCTTCGTAGTTATCTCTTGGATTCCAAGCATCCCTTATATTTCAATCGAAATTCACCGTTTATTCAATTCAATCCTTGTGTCTATTCAATTCCTTTTCAAATACGAGTGTGATTTGTTTCCATTTTATGTCCAAACATTTTTTGCCACTTGATCAACCTTGAGATAACTGGAAAAACAAACATCCTTATGAATCTCCCTCGAGATGAATGAAAAGTAAATAGCCTTATGAATCTCCCTACACCTCTAGGAATCTCCCCTCCATTACAATTGATAGATTTCTCTGCAAACCAACAATATGAAATGGTGCGACGATGGTTCATTGCCCAAGATTTAGCAAGGTGATCATCTATTATGAAAAGAGAAACCTATAATATTGTTTTATTTGTATTACTATGTTGCAACGATAAAGCACCCATAAATAAGTAAATGGTCAACATGTAATAAATGGGCCAGTAAATAAATGTTTTATGGCAGTTAAAAAGGCGACTATAAGCCAGTTCGATTGGCCTCATCATGATTCTCATGGATGAGCTCTCAGCTTGCATGTCTTTATCGGTATAAAGCATGCAATAACATTTCCATGCAGACATTGGACTGTCCAACAATTTGAGAATTCCTACAAGGAACTTCATTGACTTCTATGTAGAAAGAGAATGGGGAGGAAATGAAAGATTCAAAAGAGTGTAATGTGAAGGGAATAATTAAAATGGTGTTGCATATAATGTTCCCCTATATGTATTAGAATGCCCAACAATTGTTGCGAGCCTCATCAAATTTCATGTTAACAAAAAAGGAGGGGATGTTTGGATTCTAAATTGTACAATGTGAAGAGCATATTTAAATAGAGTTGCATACCATTGAAGAATTAACATGATAATACAAATTTCAATGCAGTAAATGAAATGAGTATGGAAAAGTGTTACATGATAGCCAATGTTTTGATCCACATAGCATAGAAGGCCCAAACAATCCATCGGAAAATTTAGTGAGACAACATTATCATATTTATGTTTTTCCTTTGAATGGATTCTTGCATATTCCAACCACATATGCTAAAGCATCAAACCGAGTATAGAACATAGAAATATTGGACAAGAATGGAAGATGACATAACTATTTGGATGGATGAAGCTTCAATCTATCATACTAAAGATCCTTTACCATATGAAATATAATTCATAATGCATGACACGAATTAGACATATGGAGGATGATGAAAAAATTGGCACTTGTAATGCTACACCTCTCGCACTTTCCATTTCCTTCTAAATGATTCATTCTAGATGCTCTTTCAAATTGGCCACTAGAACATGCATGCTCGTTCATTCATGATGCTCATCTGACAAGTAGAGTAGAGTAGAATGTTGCTCAATGGATGATCAAAATTTAGTAAAGTAGTGGTTGATGAACAACTCATATTGGGAAGACCGTCATATGCTCAATGTCTTTCAAAGAAAAAAAATGCCTACAATGTAATAATATGCTTGTAGACTAAATAGATAAATGAATCTACCCATAACCTTAACTGATTGAAATTATCTTTCAAAAATTTAAATAATGTTTGTCTTCACCAATTGAAATTCTATCTATTGACAATTGGGTGTAACTCTAGTGTCTGAGAGGAAAGTGGTTATCCTCCCTCGCCTAGGTTCAAATCCCACTCTGTGACATGCCTGCTCTCTTTGAAATCCAATTATTGATTGTTGACTTAGCCTTGAACCCTAAAAAAATTAGTTTATCATTGGTACCATCCTCAAAATGAGAGGAAGTACCATTTGGGTTTCTCAAAAAAATGCATTAAGTACAAAAATAAAATAAATAAATAAAATAAAATTCTCTGTACAAAACTTTAGGTAATATTTGTCATATAAATAAAGCACCTTGTCCTCTTCAATTAAAGCATCTTGTAACAAAGAATGTATTTTCATGATTAGATCACATTTTGAGAGAATATATTTTTGAGATGAAATTGCATTGTATGAGAAAGTAGTGAAGCCTATTGTTGGAACCCCTATTTACTCAACCATAGTAGCATGTCCAACAACAACAAGCGTTTCTCTTTTTTTGTGAGTATAGGTTCCTGTGTTACTAAAAGAGATTATGATACAAAAGGTGGGACTTCTTGGTCTGCCCAAAGGGAAACCAGACCAGGGGTTCTAGAGTTGCGTTTTCTGGGATAGCAGAGGGGTATGACTGGACCGCCACCATGGGAAACCGGCCCAGTCCTACCATATCCAGTTTTGAAAAACTAAACAAAGTCATATATGTAAAAGGACACAAAAAAACAACACATAAATTGAGGCTGACCCTTTGTTGAGAAACATGACTTGACAATTGGTTGAACATGCGCTAGTCCAGGATGATAATGTGTTTCTTTCCTTCATCCTCCCTGTCCTTGTTCTCTTCCTTTTGGACCACCGTATGAGTCTTTCTAATATGGGCTGGTGCTCCATTCCCGTCCGCCGGCGTGATGGACATATCGCAAGTATAGGTGGAATTGGGCTGCCACTCGTTCCATCTCCTCCTTCTGGTCCCTCTGATCCCGATCCAAGTGGATATGGGTGGCCACCCACCTTTTCCAACTGGCTCAAAACAACTTTCTAGCATTTTTGGCAATTTACTATTTTTAGCAGGTTTTAACTTCTGGGGCCATTTTGAGGGCCTAAATGAAGGTTTTTCAAGATCTAGGTTCTCAATGTTAACTAAAAGCATGATTGAGCCCCCAAAATGAATCTCCTTGACAATACCTTTCCAACGAGGTATCATACGCCTAAAACAAAGATCGTATGCAAAAGCTACAACCTCGGGAAGTTGATGTACTAACTTACCCAAACGGGGCCCACATGACTTTTGGCGCTTCATCTCCCAGAGTTAGGTTTTTGGATGTCTAGGACTTTTGGCATTCCCGTTTATTATAAAAAGGCCTTTAGAGCCTCATTGTAATCATCTTCTTGCGAATGCGAGTAGCCGTCACATCTCTTCTCAGAGATAAGCTGCCACCATTCTAGCGAGTCTTTCACTCTGTATTTTTACAGTCTCTGTACATTTCTTTGATTAATAGAAATCGTGTATTACTGTATATCTGTGTTTATGGTTGCATCTCTGATACATTTCTATTATATTATTGAATATCTGAAATATCTCTATGCATTTCTTTATTATATCTCCACTCTCATTTCGTGTTGAAAATAATCTGGATCAGTGGTATCAGAGCAGGCTGCTCTTGATCAGTTTTTCAGTGCATGTCCCTGATGAGGTCAGAGTATAGCAATTTGGGTCTCGAGCTTGTCTCTCTTGAAGAAAATCACTCTTGCACACCCAAGAAACCCTCAATGGTGGAAGAAAAGAAAAACGACGGAGGAGACGATCCTATCAATCTGTTGCTTGAGCAAGCTCTCACACGACAAAGGGACGAAATGATGGAGAATTTTTCCCACATCCTTCAATTCCTGCTGATAGCATTAGGCACATCTTCATCAAGCGATCACTTTGGAGGCACCTCGCCTTTCAAGGTACAAGTTAACTTTGATATTCCTGTATTTGAAGGACAGATAGATGCAGAAGCCCTAGAAAAATGGTTAACTCTGCTAGAAGCTTATTTCTCTGTTCACAATTTTTTCGACAAAGAAAAGATCACCTTCGCACTCCTTAAATCTCTCCCTCATGTCAAACATTGGTGGGAAACTTACTAGGAGCAAAGTTCGATAGAGGAGTCTGGAATATATGGGGTCGATCCCACTTGGGATTTTTTTGTGGATGCGGTAAATGAACAATATTACCCTCTTGGCAACTACGAGGACCAGTACATGAGATGGACGGCAAGAGAGGGGCCAAGCAGTTCTAGAGTTCACCAATACCTTCCATACCTTGCACACCAATCTGGGTATCAAAGACTCCGAGCAACATTTGGTTCTGAAATACCATGGGGATCTACACAGATACATCCAGATTGAAATGGATTTTCTGGACATCTCATCACTCGGTGCTGCTTATCGATATGCTATTAAAATTGAGCAGAAATTTAAGCACCAGAACAAACGGGAGTTCGGGTCTGAAAATCCACAACAACCAAAGTATGACAAAGACGGCCCTAACAAACAGTTTCCTGAAAACCAGTCCAAGACACAGGAAAAGAAGGGTCACAGGAAGACAAAGAAGGACACTGAAAAATGGTGCGAGTTCCACAAAATCCTCTGGCACAACACCGATGAATGTCGCTCAAAACAATCTTTAGTGGCCGAGATCAAAGACAAAGAGCCGAACCTTGATTTGGAATCTGATTCTAAAAATAATGGTAAAAGACAGATCATTTACGCGGACCCCACTGCTATTGTCGCTACCGCAACAATTCAACCAAAAGAACCAACAGATCCTGAAGAGGGGGAGCACTTTTTTCATTCACAGATGTGGGTGAAGGGGACCCCGCTGCATTTTATTGTTGATAGCGGAAGCCAGAAGAACCTCATCTCAGCAGAGGTCGTCAAACAGTTGGGATTGTCGACAACACCACACCCGCAACCATACAACATTCGGTGGCTTCGCCAAGGATGAGATCTCTGTGTCAGCCAACAATGTCGATTATCATACGGCATCCAACCCTTCAAGGATGAGGTATTATGTGATGTTGCCCCACTGGATATCTGTGATGTGTTCTTGGGACAACCATATATGTGGAGACGACATGTTGTTTATGAGTCTCGACCTTATAGTGTCATTGTTACTTTGGGGGGTCATCTCTACAGAATACCAGAGGTAGTTCTGACTACTGTTCCACCTAAAAAGTGTCGCAAGGTAGTATCTCATACTGCAAAATTCATCTTCTTCACAATCTGTTCAAAAGGAGAACAAAAGGACACTGCAACCACTACAACCTTGCCCCAAGAACCTTCTATCCAACATAAGTAGGTCGACAAGGTTGCAACAAAGCGCAAATATTCCTTCTGCATACCGTCCTCTCATGTATCTCGACTTGTTGAACAACCTCAACCTCAACAGGTTCGTGATAGACTTCCACAAACTGAGTAGCGCGACGTCTCCAGCAAGACAAGCAGCTCACCAAGATGCAGATTCAACAAACGCTTTTCCTTCTCCCCTGGGAACTCAACGCAATGAAGACCATTGCTAACTAAGAAGGGAGGATTGATCCAGGTGGATATCGATGGCCACCCACCTTTTCCAATTGGCTCAAAACAACTTTCTGGCAATTTTGGCAATTTACTATTTTTAGCAGGTTTTAACTTCCGGGGCCATTTTGAGGGCCTAAATGAAGTTTTTTTGAGATCGAGGTTCTCAATGATTGCCAAAAGCATGATTGAGCCCCCAAAATGAATCTCCTTGATGATACCTTTCCAACTAGGTATCATACGCCTAAAACGAAGATCGTATGCAAAAGTTACGACCCTAGGAAGTTGATGTACTAACTTACCCAAACGGGGCCCACATGACTTTTGGCGCTTCATCTCCTAGGGTTAGGTTTTTGGATGTCTAGGACTTTTGGCATTCCCATTTATTGTAAAAAGGCCTTAAGAGCCTCATTGTAATCATCTTCTTGCGAATGCGAGTAGACGTCACATCTCTTCTCCGAGATAAGCTGCCACCATTCTAGCGAGTCTTTCACTCTGTATTTTTACAGTCTCTGTACATTTATTTGATTAATAGAAATCATGTATTAATGTATATCTGTGTTTATGGTTGCATCTCTGATACATTTATGTTATATTATTGAATATCTGCAATATCTTTGTGCATTTCTTTATTATATCTCTGCTCTCATTTCGTGCCGAAAATAATCCAAATCAGGTCCTTAGCTAGCCATTTTGTATTGGCTTCCAGGTTGCTGAGGCGACTCAGGATCTCTTTTAGCCATTTTTTGTGGTTCTTGTTATCCTTCTGGCTGACATCTTTCCTTTCAGCGCCCACCTTGCCTATTAACATCTTTGTTCATGATGCCATCTCCACCATTTTGTGGTAGAGGATTTCTCTGGGCTGCATAGCCCCTGGATCCATGATTCAGTCTGCATCCTGAATCAGTTCCTCGCAAGCTTTATCCTTGCGTTTAGCATTGATTTATTTCTCCCATCTGGTGATTGTTGCTTTTCCTTTTGGTTCTACTAGCGTATGAAAGGTATTCTTGGCGTCTTTGAGCGCTTACTCCATCCTTGTAATCCTGCGAGGGCTTGTCGAAGGTTCTTTCCCCTGGGGGCTTCTCTTGCTGTGCATTCTCTTCATACGTACCATCCCGACTGGTTTGTGGTAGTTTTTTCCTTGGTTTCTCCTCTTGATCCTATCTACACAACCCTTGTTTTTGTGGTAGCTCCTGCAGTTGCGCTTTTCCTGTTTGTATCTATTGCTGGTGCCTCTGCTCTTATGGGATTTTCGTAGCTGCGGGCTCGTCCTAGCAATCATGGTCTGCCCGTATAGGTGAGCCTTCCCATCCTTTTTCCTTGTCTCAGTATGTGTGATCATGATGGCTCGACCATAAACCCTGCTCCGACCGTTGCCCCTGTTCATTGTACCACCAACTGTGCTACTCCCCGAATCTGTGCTTGGGTAAGGTGTATCCATATTGGTCCATGGTATCATCTTTTGCCTGTCATCATTTGTGGCTTGCTGAATGCCATCTATATTTTCCCATGTTCTACCTCTATACTTATTCCTATTGACATGACCTTGGAGTCGTACGCCCGTCTACTATGTGTTATGAGTCTGCATTGTAACTTGTGGTCGAGTGTTGGGCAGTCAGATTCTGCCTGGATCCTTCATGCTTGCCAGTTGTCTTTACACCTCCTTCCTTGATGTGGCCTTCCATACTTTGTCTGCCATCACGGTCCTTTGTCGCTAGTTGGATGCAGTCTGTTTTGAACTGGACGTTCGGGATGTTACTCTAGGTAGTGTCTAGCTCTGGTCCTTCCTTGCTAACAACCTCGTTAGCAATTCTGTCCGCCAGTCCATTCGTTGACCTGTGTACCCAGCGCAACTCCACTGTGTTCATCGTTTGCAAATGCTCCTGGATTTTTTGCAGGGAGTGTGCCAAGCGACAGTGCCTCTGAATCTTTCCCAATCTGGTGCCATTTTGGAGTCTCTTCACTATGTTTATAACCAGTTTGGAGTCACCTTCCACGATGGTATTTGTCATCCATTCACGACTTAGAATCTCGAGGCCAATCTCCAGGGCTCCGAACTCCACTGTGTTGTTGGTTGAGTTTCCCATACTCCCCATGTACAACCGAATTATGTTGGTATCACTATCCTTGATTACCCCTCCCATTCCTGTCATATTCGGGTTTCCTTTTGCTGCCCCATCGAAATTCAACTGGAGGGACCCTACTAGAGGGGGGTTCCAGTTGCGCTCACCTATTTGGAGTTGCGGTAGCCGCCTTGTTTGAGTGCGGTTGCAATTGTCTTTTAAGTGGAAAGCTTCGAGGACTCGGGAGTCCTGGCCTGCGAATTGCGCTCTTATCATCGGGCAGTTGCAGCTCTGCACCATTTCTCTTATCCGAGAGATTATTGTTTCCTTGAGTTTCCCTTCAGGCTGACTCTCATTCCGGAAGATGCGTTGGTTTCTTTCTTTGCATATTGCCCATATGATCATCCCTGAAATGAGAGTCTAACATAGGTTCACCTTTTCATTTTTGCTGTAATTCTCATTCCAGGTATTAATAGTTGCACATATGTTACCTCAGATCCTATTGGACTATCGAAAGATACATGCTGCCAGGTCCCAGATCCCTACTGTATAGTTACATTGATCGAGGAGATGATTCATTGTTTCTTCCTTAGCTTGACAAAGGTGGCATCATGATGGGCCGATGAATCCCCTTTTCCTTAAGTTTTTCCAAGTTAGAATTCGGTTGTGAAGTACTAACCATTTGAAAATTTATTTTTGGCCATTGGGGGTTGTTCCAAAGCTTATCCCATTATTGAGCTGGATGTTCTTGGTCCTGGTCCACGATGTAATGTTGAGCTTCTTTCAAGTTGAATTCCCCGCCATTTTTTGGCCCCATCTAAGTTGGTCCTCTTCTTCCGAGACTGTTAGTTTTCTTTTCATCAGTTCCTCCTCAACTTCTTTCATGATTGTTGCGGTCCGGTCTCTATTTTGCGAACTGAGATCATCCCAGATTCTCCATCTATTGCATTCTGTTTATTGTTTCCAGTAGTGGTAGAATTTGGTTTTGCCTTACGCGATCATGTCTTGTTGGAGTTCCTCCCTGTCCAGATTTTCCATACTAGGTTCCTGTTGCCATGCATCCTCCCAGAATCTAGTTGTTTTACCATTCCTTACTTCCCAAAAGTTGTGTGTCTAGATCCAGGTTTTGTTGTGCCAAGCTAGACTCTAGATGGATGATCCCTCCCTTTTGCCCCTAAAGTGGATTTGGTCTTGGTTGTTTATGTATGGGGTGTACTTGGCCTTCCAGAGGTTTAGCCATGGTGTAGAAATTTCTTTGACCCATTGCCACCAAAGTTTTGCCCCGTAGGCTTTGTTGGTTACTTGTGGGTCATGTAGCCCCAGGCCTCCTTTGCTTTTTGGTTTACAGACCTTCTCCCAAGCCACCAGGTCCCATTTCTTCTTTGTTTCCGCTGCTCTCCATAGGAAGTCCCTTTGGATGTTTCTTATTTTTTGTAATATCCCTTTAGGGGCAGGAAATACAAACATCCATTTTTTCACTCTCTCTTGTAGCTTGTTGATCACTCCTTCCCATGTTGCCATTTTGTATGCCCTATCTGTCAGGGGGATGCCCAAGTACTTGGTTGGGAGTGTTTTGCGCTCAAATCCCAAATTATTTGCCAAGTTTCTTTGGATTGTAGGGTTGGTGTTGAAGAAATAGATCACAGATTTTGAGTGATTGATCTCAGCACCCAAGGCTTCCCCAAACTCTTCTAAGATTATTTTATAGGCTTTTGCTTCCTTGACCATGGGTGTGCCATGGAGTAAGGTGTCATCCACGAACTGTTGGTGTGTGGAAGTCGGACAATTTTCAAAAGGTTTGATGCATGCTATTTCTCCATCTGTTGTTGTGCTTTTTATGCTTCGGCTAAGACCTTCCATCATCAAAATGAACAGGAAGGGGGAAAGAGGGTCTCCTTGTCTGATGCCTCTCGTAGGCCAGAAAAGTTCGATTGGGGCTCCATTTATTAGGAGCGAGTAGATTTTCGTTGAGACTAGGCTGACAATCGAGCTGATCCAATGCTGGGTGAAACCAAAAGCTTCCAGAGTCTTGACCATGTAGTGCCAGCTAATTTTGTCATAGGATTTTGCTAGGTCAAGTTGTATTATCATCCCCCCTCTCCTCTAGATTTTCAAGGTGTGGATTAGTTCATGGGCATGGATGATGTTGTCCATGATATGTCTTCCTTCCACGAAGCCCGCCCGTTCTTGTGAAATTAGTGTGGGTAGGAGGGGTTTCAATCTATTGGCTATGACTTTGGAAATTATCTTATAAACCACATTGCAAAAAGCTATAGGTTTGTACTGGTTGTCGGTCCTTGCTTCATTTTCTTTGGGAATTAGAGTAATCATTGTGGCATTTAATGCTTTTAGGATGGAGGCCGACCGTCTAGAGTCCTCCACCACCCTATAAACATCATGTTTGACCACTTCCCAACAGGCTTTGAAGAATTCCGCTGTGAAACTATCTAGACCTGGGGCTTTCCCATTGGGCATCTCTTGGATCACTTGATCAATTTCCTCCTTAGCAATGGGTTTGTTTAGATTGTTATTTTGTTCCTCTATGATTAGACGGGGGATGTGATGAGTTATCCTTTGGATGGCCTCCATTCGGTCTTTGTTGGGTTCCTGGGCTATCCCATGGAAGTGACTTACCAGAGTATTTTCAATCTCCTTGTGGGATTCTCTCTCGATCCCATCCCGATCCTTAATTTTTAGGATTTTGTTGTGGGCTCTTCTGGCAATGGTTGTTCTATGAAAAAACTTGGTGTTCTTCTCTCCTTCCTTTAGCCATCTGATTCGAGACTTTTGGCACCATATAATTTCTTCTTGTTGGCATCTTATCTCCCATTCCTCAGTCATTTAAGTCTCTTCATTTTTCCGATCCTCTGTATAGCCCTCTGTTATGCATACTTACTGGAGTTTTCTCATTCTGTCTTCAATATTTTTCTTCTCTTGGTTTATGTTCCCAAAGATTTCCTTGTTCTACTCCTTGAGATTATATTTGATGTACTTTAATTTTTTATAGAGTTTGAACATCCTTGTCCCTTTCTCCGGTTGTTCCTCTCGCCACCACTAGTTGATGTTTTCCTTGAAGGTGGGGTGTTCTGTCTAGAATTTCTAAAATCTGAAGGGTCTATTCTTTAGGGAGGTTGGGAAGTCTACTTCCAGTTGGACTGGCCAGTGATCAGAACCCCCCCCAGGGAAGGATGTTGTAGTCTACGGTTAACCTTTGCATAATGATGGACTCCGACACCAAGAATATGTCTAGTCTTGTCGTGACCTGATGTTGGTTTATCCGTTTATTGTTCCAGGTGAACTGTCCATTATTAGTTCTAATGTCCACCATGTCTACTGTGTCTATGAACATTGAGAATTCTTCCACATCTCTATCCAGTCTCATGGTGCCTCCTTTTTTCTCTGCAAGTGATGTGATGATGTTGAAGTCCCCTACCAGGATCCAATGGAGGTTGTTGGATCGGGCTTTTAGGTCTTCTAAGTTTCAAAGCATTCTTCTCTTTTCCTCTAACATTTGGGGTCCATACATGTTAGTGCACAAAACCATCTCCGTATTACCAATGATTTGCATGTTAACCGACAATGTGTACCTGGTAGCCTCGACTGCTATCAGGTTCATCACTTGTGGATTCCACAAGGTGAGAATGCCTCATGCTGTCTGCTGTCCTTCGACAACCAACATCTTTTACTTGCTCCATTGTTTTTTGCTCATTGTTTCCATTCCGTCTACAGTGCATTTTGTCTCTTGAATGAAACAGAGGTCTGGTTGTTCCTTCCTAAGTCTATTTTTAAGGATTCGCTGCTATCGTGGGTTGTTTAGGCCTCTTATACTCCATGTTATAATATTCATTTAAACATGTGGGGGGGAGTTGGGAAAGAGATTTTTGATCCTACCTAAGTTTATTAGCAGAGCTCCTAGTTCCTGTAGTGCTACGCTGTTTGATTTCCTGCCTTTTTTCCTTTTCGTCTGTTTGGGTGATATTTGCGATTATCCCTCGCCTGCTTTGATTCCTAGGTGTCCTATCTCCCTGTGTGTGCGCTTGAGCCCTCTGGATTTGGCTTCCACCCTTAGGAGGAACAGGTATTAGATGCGTTCTAGTTTCTCCGTTGGTACATTATCTACACCTTGCCTTTTCCATTTCTCCAATATGTTCGGGAGATCTATCCCTTCCCTTTCCACAATGTCTCTGAGATCATGATCTTCTGTTCCTACCTCGCTTGGAGTCATTTCCACGTCTCCATCTGCCTCCTGCATGGGGGTGTTGGCATCTCTAGTTTCTCTGTCCATAGGATTTGTGCTACCCCCTCGTCCCATCTTCTTTCTTGGGCTATTTGTGTACTCATTTGTTTCTTGATCTCTGGTTTCTTTAACCTTTTCCTTCTCCTTTCCTCCTTCTTCCCCTTTGTTGGTCTTGTCCCATCCTTCTATTCTATTCCTGGCCTCCATATTGCTCCCTCCTAGGGTTTTACTCTATTTTTTGTTAGCTCTGTTTATGTAGTTCGACTTTATAAATCCATCCTCGTCTTGCTGTAGTTTGGTGTTTTCTGCTTCTTGTTTTTTAATGAGAGGACATTCTTTGATTAGGTGTCCATGTTCATGACATATTATACATATGAAGGGGATCTGATCGTAGTCAATGTTTTGTATCCATTCCTCATCCCTGAATTCCAAGCTTATGGCTTCTGGGAGTGCCCCCGACACATCCATCTCTATGCAGATTCTTGCATAGGATGTATATCTCCCTTTTAGGGTTGCTTTGGATGTCTTCATGTATTTTCCCAATTTGTTCCCTATTGCTTCAAAGGTGGAAGGTAGCTAGTAATCTAATGGCAAGGAGTAAAGTCTTAGCCATAGAGGTACATTTTTCAAAGTTTCTTTCTCTAGGGAGAATTTTTCCTTCCATGGTCGCATGTATAGTCTAGTTGAGGCATGGAAGTATGCTCCCCCCTCAAAGACCTTATCCCTATCTTCTAGGTTCATGAATACTGCTGTGAAGAAGCCTTTTGAGCCCATATGTAGGTCCACTTCTCCGCCTGGCTTCCATTGATATTTAATCCAGTTGCACAACGTTCTTTCTGTGGGCCACAAGCCCATAAACTTGCAGATTAGCGCATGCGTCTTCATCTGGTCCCTGTAGAGTTGTGTTTGTGGATCTTCCAGTATTACCTTGGGTATCATTGTTGTTTTTGGTTTGCATGGGTTTCGCCCTTCTGCCCCATTGGGGCTCGCCGTTTCTTGCGCATCCTTTTGAGTTTCTTTGGCTTCTGCCCCCATGCGATCGTTTTTTCCCTGGTTGCTTTCCTGAATCTTTTCTGGTTATGAACCCGAGGTGCTTGTCATTGACGCTTTGAAACCTACGCCTCGTGGTCCTTTCCCTCTGTCTACCACTACCTTCTTTTATGAGGGGGTTCCATTACCACCCCCCTTGGTACTCACGTTGTTCTCTACTGTGGCCGCGACTGCCAAACCCTTGCCTACAGTTGCTCTAGACCCTAGCTGCTCAACAACAATAAGAGTTTCAGGAAAACATAGTGCATGATATAATGAGTATGTTCCAACAACTCATTGTCACTCAACAATAGGCATAGCCACAACACTAACCTCAACCATAGTTCATTGGGTGATTCCCATTGTTGAAGATACCTTAAATTTGAACACTAAACTATATGTGCCTAAATTTGATGGGGCTCTTAATGGTGATAATCTTGATTATTTAGTTGTAACATGGAAGTTTATCTCAAAACCTAGTTAAACCTAAAAAAGGTTGATAAGATTTTAGTTACTAAATTTCACATGGATGGATAGGGCCTCACATGGTGGAATACCACACCCATCATTTATCAACTAACAACTAACCCATGATCAACATTTGGGGAGACTTTGATGACATCCACAAATGGATCTACCCATCATAATACAAGGTTACTTTGATGGAAAAGTAGCTACAACTTTGATAAATCGTGAGACAATCAGTTTAATAATTGTAGTGCCAGATTTATTCCTATCTATTTGACACACTGGATCTTATTATTTGAGGGAATTTGTTTATAAATGACCTACTTTATTGACTTGTAATTTGATGATGGAACTCAAGATTTTAAATTGTCTGATTGGTTTTAAACTATGATTTTGAATGTGTTCATTTAGATGATTATATGATGATATGGATGAATTGTATGTGCAATGCTATGACATAATTGATGTTGTCAATTCATGTGGTTATGACACATTAAAATGAAAATGTTGGATACATTAACTTACAGATGCTACTGATGGTTTGCCTAGTGTGATAGGAAACTACAGGTATATATCGGTGTGGGATTGCGTTAACATTATATTTGACTCTGGATTGAGTCAAGGTACCCTAAAATGTTATACTTTGCTTTTGACTATGGAACTATTTGATGTGTTAATTGCAGTGTGTGCAGGCACATGGAACATGCTTTCCGATCAATCCACATATGGATAATGGGGTTGTATAGTAGAGTACGGGGTACCATAAGGAGAGGAGGAACAAAAATCATGTTTCCACCTACTAGTACTCATTTTTTCGTGACCTGGGTTGAAAAGCTAATGATGCTTTTACTTAGAGGTGCACGTTTCCATGAGGGTAGGTTATGGATTTAGTCAGTCACAAGGTTTGGTTGAGGGGTATGCACTAAGGTGATAACCTTATTCTTCAATGACCATTAGTTTCTCTACAAGGGCGATAGAGACAAAGTTAACAAAGTCTTAGTAGTTGCACCATTTTCCCACCAAGAAAGTTGCATGCTTGAAGGTTATGAAGAAGCATGACACCATTGGTATCGGTTGTGAATTATTTAACATACAATGAAAGAAGATTGACTGAAGAATATAAAGATGTCTGCCTTAGTATGCATAGACAATTAATATGAGAAAAATGATCATATAGTCTATGCGTTTTAACATAAAGAGACAAGTCAATTAAATAACAATAGTATGAATGGGTGTGTAGATTAATTAGTATCCCATAACAAAATAAATGATCTAGTTAATTAAAAATTTATTAAGAAAGATAAATACATTATAGGAGAATATACATGAAATGAAAATAAAATAATTGTTAATTACCTATAACTAATTACTAGTGCACCCGTTGGGATAATCTAGTGGTCTAGATTCCTCGACATTTAATTATCAATCCACGTAGGTAAACTTATGAGACACAAGCACAATATGTGCATAACTAATCTTGGAATTGCCTAAGAACTCCTACTAAAATCAAAGTAGTAAAATGCCAAACTCATAATCAGAAATAAATTCCTTTGATGACAGTCACTCAGACTTGACCATCAAATGGTAGGGACTTAGATTGCAAGAAGTCACTCTGGGTGCTTACTCACAAACACACTTTGTCTTGCTCAAATAAATTCTAAATTCAGAAAGGATTATTTCTAAATATGAGTAAAAGGTTGGATGGAAGTAAACTCAATCTATTTGACATTGAAATGAGATGTGCAAATAAGAAAACCTACATGCTTAGATTAATCTTGAGTATATTCTACGAGAAATGTTGGTATAGTGCAGTAGATGGAAGAGCATTCAATGATTTGGTTGTATTAACATCATTATCCTAAACAATTGCTTCACCATACACAAATTAACCTTGTGAGTAATCCTAAATTATGCATCTACATGAAATTTAGGCAAATGTAACCTTACAGGAAACAAAAACAAATATGAAAGCAATTAAGAGGAAGTACTTCCACTACACACACTGCTTAAAGATGAAAACAACGCATACCAGGGGGCCCTCCTGGATATGATGTGAATGAAACTTAGACTGTATAGGGAACTTCAACACTTAAAATAACTCAAAACTTATTTTTATTGATTTCAAGGCAAATATCAACAAGTACAATATGTCTCAAGGTTCATAACCACATTCCCACTTTCTAAATTGATCCTGTACTGTTCCTTGAGGATATATTTATAAAAAATATTCAATAACCAATTCCCCAATCCTTAGAACTAACCAATCATATCCAATCTCGGTTTTAGAAATTAAGAAAATTGAAAATTGGTCGTTACAGGAAAATCTAGGAAATTATGTTATGAAGAAACACTTGTACAACCCACGTCTTGCACTTTTTGTGGGATCTTCCCCATTATTCACCTAAATGAACCTATTCCTCACAAAACCCATGTCGTGGAATTTGTTGATTCATCCTCATCGCTCCCAAAATCACCTTTGATTATCACTTCCCAAAAAAATTGTTTTCAAAAACGAATTACAAGAAAATAATTTAGATATCCATTATAGCATTAGACATGGTTGTTCCTTGATCTTTTGGATTGGGTCCTTGATTTTCTAATGATATGATCTATGTTCCACACTTCTAGAATCAAATCCCCAATTATATAAGTGAACTGCAGATTTCCTGCAATAACATACTGCAAATTTCTTGTAATAACGACCTACAGATTTCCTGTAATAAGAGCCTGTGGGTTTCCTGTAATAACGACCTGCGAAATTTGAACATCATTGAATTTTGAGTGATGAATGGCCCGAGGATGAGAAGATAGATAAATCACCATCTCCTGGTATGGGTGAAGTATCTCCAAGTGGAAATTCTCCCGTAGAGCAAGTGAAGATATGTCAACATGTAATTCCTATAATATCTCATGAAACAAAGTAAATTCTCGTAATAACTGGATTATAGGTAATTTTGCTAAGAGAATACTTATTAATGTTATTTACAAGAAGAAAACATGATTTAATCTCAATTAACAACTTATTACCTTATTTACACTCGTTATGCCATCAATTAGGTAAAAGTGGACAAAAATAATACTTTTTGGGATCAAAATGGAGGGAAATGGAGTTGGAAAAGGAATCAAATATAACACCAAACATCTCCCGTAGATAGAGGATATTGCATGTCCTCATGCAATTTGTTTTCAGATAATTGTTGATTCAAAATTAAAAAAAATGTCTTTCTTTACTTCTTTAGTTGTCCTCTTGGTTCTCCTCTATTTTCTTCAACAAATTTTCTTCTTTTTCTTCATGTTCCCTTGTATCCATCTGCCTGGTTATCCACTTTGTTGCAGCCAATAAGTGTTTGGATGTTGATCTCTTCACCAGTGGAGTCAAATTCTACCTCTATAACTTTCTACTTTCCCTTCTTTTTCAATTTCTCAGTCGAAATTGTCTCGGAAATCTGTCTCTTTTTTACTCGATTTCTGCTTGGTCCTCTCTTCCTTAACTGTAGATTTCTCAGAAATCTGAGAATCTTACTCCTTAATTGATGTCTTTCTTGTAGCTTGGGTTTATGTAAACCCTCATTTTTATGATTATGCTTATCTTTCATTCATGTAATAACTGATTTAGAGTTTACAAGATTTTGTTCCTCTTTTTTAGAGTCTTCATTAGACAATATGGCTTCCTGAAATTGGTTTCTTGAAAGAAATTCATCCCAAATTTTATTTAACTTTTCTAATTTATCCAACACAATTAACTTAATGAGAACATGGTGATGCATAATGTTAGAGAAATATTTTCCTCACCCTATGCAATCTTGCAAAGAGGGCCTTATTCCATTTCCCTATGCAGACTTATCTTCCCTGTTACTAAAATCCAGAGACAAAAATACAAAATTTTCCACTTGTACGCATCTTGCACACTATAAAACAAGCGTATATGCAGGTTGCTCTACTACAACCCGTGTACATCGAGATTTGTGCCAGAAAATGAAAATTAAAGGTCGGGTTTCCATGTCACGATAGGAGATCTTTGATCATTGGCCTTCCATATACTGAAAATGTTCCGACTCGACCCTTTAGTTCCATTTTGAAGGCTATAAATGGGTCAATTCTGAGCTATGGAAAACGAGAAAGAATTCAACTTTGAGAGCAAAGTTACTCTGGAGAAATTATTTACTTCATATTGAGTCTGCATCCCTTTGTCCTTTAAGTCTGAACACAATGTTCAGCCCCCAAGCTCTTCCCTTATTGATGGAGAACCTCGTTGTCTCCCTTCTACGAGCTTGCCTTTGGTGGAGGATTGAAGTGATGGAGGCCCAGCTGGAAGGAACTTAGTTTCTCGGTTCCGAACCGTGTCGACACAGAAGTCTGTAATATTTTCACTTCTGTTGATCATTTATTAATAGAAATACTCCTTTCTCGTTCATTTGATATCTTGCAAATATATGAGTTATTATCCATGTGCGTATTTGTTAAGTATATTGATGGATTATGCTATCTAATGTGCTAACCCTTTATATTATCACCATATGCTTGATTTGCTTGTTTGTTGAGAACTTGTTGTAGGTACATAGCTTTGGTCAAAGTGCTCAACGATGGAATTCATCGAACATCTGGACGAGGTAGGCCTCTTTCTTGTCTCCCTTGCACATTGGTTTGTATAGCATGTTGTTGGGATAGAGTTGATTTTTGCAGTCATTTCCATCTGTTGTGGTTCACCCTAGCCATAAAGAGATTTTCCTCGTAACACATAAATATTTCCTTATGTGGTGGATTTTTCCGCACAACAACTACCATTTTCGTGAGACTCTTCAACAGATAATAAGTCATGTTGATTATTTTAGTTTTATCTTTTAGATGCCGCAACAAACGAACATGATAGAGATATATTAGACTATACCTTCCCTCGCATGTCAAATATTTCTGTATGAAGAAGACTAAATCCCTCCATGGGTTGTTGAGCAGGGTTCTATATATGCCTTTTATCCAATCAAAGTTTCAATGTGACTTGCTTAAGATTGTCGTCCATCCTTTCCCTTTTAATCTTTGGATTTTAAACCAATTTTCCCCTGTTCTTTCTAGCCCTGTAGTTTTTGAGAGCAATTTTTCTGTGAAAGAGATTTTTATGTCACTAACTATGGTTGTCCTTCCATCAAATGTTTATGCAAACACATTTGTGAATGATACATATGACCTTGAAATTTTTTAAACAATTGCAACAACACCACCTTATGGAAAACTATTTTGCAAGTCGAAAATTCATCAAGGAGTGTTGTCCCTCCAGGTTCATATCTAACCACAAAAGGAGGTGCCATTATCGCCCTTATCTGGCGAATCCATTAGGTGATGGGTTCAACTCTTTTCCAGATAGGAATAACGATTTCTCAGACAAGGAGTAGACACAAGTTTTAAAGCGATCGGGAAAATGATGGATAATGGAATAACTCATATGACAGTTTAATATGTTAAATGCGTAAGGGTTCACTGAAAGACAAGGTGTCATCATTTCAATGGTTCTGACATGTAGAAAAATCATTTCATTTTGTATGAAGATTATCATTTGCAATGATGATATATATGGGTTGGCATTGATTGGATAGATTGAATGTGCTAGATGGCGGGTAATATCATGATTCTTGAAGGATAAAATGCGGAAATGAGATATCATTTCAATGTATGAAATCAGATTATATGTAGAATATAATTATAACGATTTCATGTTGATATTGTTTGTAACAGAAATGATGGAATAACAATATGATATGACTTCAGGAAATCATGAGTGTAGTGAGGTGATCAAAGTGTTTCGATGTAGCCACTTAAGGTAATTTGGAATTTCATATTAATGTAAGTTGTGTATTTGATAGTCAATCCTTAATTTTAATCAAGTAAATAAACATTAAAGAAGTATTACCTTGCATACCTATTACCTTGTTGTTTGGATAATATGGCTTTGAAAATGATGTTGTTGTAATCTTGTTGATTGTTGATCATTCTGCACACTTGTTGCATCATTTGTTGAAATTTCCTTCAATTACCAGAATTCTTCTGTTATTACAGGAAATAACTATAATTTTTTGTTGAAACGAGGCATGTGTTCCTCAGTTGCAGTGAAAATGATACGAACTGTGGAACCAAAAGAAATTATTGTTGCTCTGCCTCGCTTAAAGATTTGGAAACTATTGCTGCTCTCCCCTCACACCAAGATCTTTGCATGTCCTCATGAAAATGAAGTAAGGAAGTTGATATGTTCAATGATACTCTTTAACATTGCTTGAGGGATGAGTGTACTTATTATTCTCTTGAGGTGGCTGCTATGGTAAATTTAAATTGTTTTGAGGATCACTACTTTGGAGAAACTTGAAACAATCTTTAACACACTGTTAGCAAAACTGAAACTTTACACAACCATCAATCATTGAAAAAGTGATTAATTTGTTCCAACTGATATGTGATAATTCTGCATGAAATTAGTAGAAAAGTGAACTTTACCATCCAGTCTCCCAGTTTTTAGGCAGAGCTTGCATTCAGATGTGCCAGGAATCCTGGTTTTCACATTCTAAACATTATTTTTGTCTTTATTATTTTTATTTTATTTATCTTTATTTATTTTCCTATTTTACTTAAAAAAGAAAAACCTCTTTCAAGTGTAGGAATACTTCCAATGCATCCATT
>ML846394.1:8587-20075 GCA_009831015.1 Picea engelmannii
AAGAAGTATAAAGATGAGATAGAGAAGGCC
Organism: Picea engelmannii; assembly: GCA_009831015.1. Taxonomy (NCBI): domain Eukaryota; kingdom Viridiplantae; phylum Streptophyta; class Pinopsida; order Pinales; family Pinaceae; genus Picea; species Picea engelmannii. The sequence goes on from ML846394.1 coordinate 8,618, forward strand.
ATCAAGGAGCTCCTAGACATGGGACACATCAGACCAAGTTCAAGCCCATTTGCTTCATCAGTAGTCTTGGTGAAGAAGAAGGATGGAATGATGAGAATGTGCATTGACTTTCGAGCTCTGAATAAAAAGATGATCAAAAAAAGGTACCCCATACCGAGGATTGATGAGTTGTTGGATGAGCTGCATGGAGCTATATATTTCACAAAAAATGATCTTCGCTCGGGATACCATCAAATCAAGATGAGGGAGGAGGACATCTCACAAACAACCTTTAGGTGTCACTATGGCCATTACGAGTTTTTGGTTATGCCCTTTGGGTTAACCAATGCCCTAGCCACATTTCAATCTTGCATGAACCATGTGTTCAACAAACAACTGAGGAAACACTTGTTGGTATTCTTTGATGACTTTCTCATTTACAACAAGACCTGGGAGGAACACCTTCGACATGTGGGCCAAATCCTTTCAATCATGGAAGAATAGTCACTATACACCAAGGAATCCAAGTGTGAGTTTGGAATGATAGAAGTTCTTTACTTGGAACACATCATGCTACTTCACTATTCTGGGAAGCTTTGTGATAAAATCAATTGTAACTACTTCCCACTTCCATTCTAAAATGGGAAATGGTTGTAATATTCTAGTTGGATGTATATGTTCTATATTCAACTTTTGACATTATAGGCATCTAGCTATATGATTAGCCACTTCTTTCTTCATTCCTAGCCAAAAGTATTGGCTTCTTACAACTGCAATTTTTTTTTGATATCCTGGCTGCCCAAGATATGACACATTGTTCATTTCCCTCGTCATTATATTTTTTAATATCTCTAGAATTTGACACGTATACTTTGCCTCTGTACATGATAATTTCACCTTCCTTCAGTTCATAATAATTAATTTTTTGTTGTAAATTTCCTTGTTGCAATGTTTATTTTATTTGCAAATAGCGTTGATCTGAATTTGTTGTTGCAATAATTTTATATTTTGGACCAATCATGTACGCGATGATGGTTTCAATGTGCATCTAATGTGTTCTCCTACTTAGTGCATCTACCACTTGATTCCCTTTTTCCTTGATGTGTTTAATTTCAGTGTCATATTAACTAAGAAATTCGAGTCACCTAGTTTTTTCTGGCATTTAATTTAGGCTATCCAAACAAATGTTTTAGACTAGAGTGGTCCGTCCTTAGATCAAATTTACTCCCCATGAGTTAATTTTTCTACATTTTCATCACATGAATAATGTTTGTTAATTCTAAATCATGGGTGGCATAATTCCTCTCAAGGTCTTTTAATTTTATGGACTCATAGTATACCACATTATCCTTTTGAGTGAGGACTCCACCAAGCCCTTCCGTGCACACATCAGGGAAAAAAACAAAATCTTCAACTGGATCAACTATATGAAATGTTGGCATACTTCTAAAAATGTCTTTCATTTGATGAAAGCTTTTTTCACATTTGGGAGTCCATTCAAATTCCACTTCTTCTTTTTCAAAGAAGTGATTGGGCCTACAATATTTGAGAAGCGTTTTATGAACCTTGGGTAATACCCTGCAAGACCCATGAATGATCTGACCTCTGTGACATTTCTTGGCATCACCCATCCTCTAATGGCCTGTATCTTCTTAAGATCAACTAATCTACCATATGCTGAAATAATATGCCCCAAGTACTGAATCTTGTTTTTATAAAAGATACACTTACTTAGATTGGAATAAAATTCTTGCCCTCTTAAAACTTGCGGCACTATTCTTAAATGTTTCTCATGTTCCTCCTTTGACTTTGAGTATATGAGTATAACATCTAGGAATTCAATTACAAACTTGTCTAGGTATTCCCTAAACAATCCATTCATCATGCACATGAAACAATTTGGGGCATTTGATAGCCCAAGTGGAACTACCATAAATTCAAATTCACGTTTCTTGTCCTGAATGATGTCTTCATAATATCTTAATCATTTATCCTCACTTGATGATAACCTGATGTCAATTCAATATTCGAAAATATTCTTACACCTTTCAATCAATCAAATAAGTCATCAATTCTTGGAAAGGGATATTTGTTCTTTATGATGAACTTATTCAGTTGTCTGAAACCGATACACTGCCTCAAGTTGTCATCTTTATTATTCAAAAAAGTAACTGGGGCACCCCTAGGTGACACACTTGGGCATACATACCCCTTCCTTAATATCTCTTCAAGATGCATATGCAACTCCTTCAACTCTGGTGTGCCCATTCTATAAGGTGTATTGGAAACTGGGGCAAATCCTAGCACCAAATTGATAGATAAATCAATGTATCTCTTTGGTGGCGTTCATAGGATTTCCCCAAAAACATCTTCAAACTCTCTCAAGACTGGATGGTCTTTAATTATTTCCACTTTATCTCTGGATTCCTCTTCCATATTGGATGCAAAAATATGGCATCCATTCCTGAAACTATTTTTCAACTACATCATTGAAATTTCTCTAACAACTACATCTCTTGGAATGCCTTGAACCTTTCCTTGTTGCTCTTCTTCATCAATACATGTGATTGTGTTTTTGTAAAAGTCTAGCATATTATGGTGTTTTTCCAATCAATCCTTGAAAGTTATACAATCATATGAACCCAATGGTATGATGTTCACATCTACCTTTGTGTTGAGTCCATTCATGTATATTTTACTATATTTAACTAGTTCATTGATCTTCCTCTTAGCTCCTTTGGCTAACTGAACTAACGAATATTTCATATGACTAATCATTTGTATGTGAAATCTTTCAACAATATTAGAATTTATGTAACTATGTCTAGCTCCAGAATAAATTAAACTTTCTATGGGCTTGTTATAAATCTTACCTTCCACTTCAATCAAGGGGGATTGATATTTTTCTTGGTTTTTGTCCAAGAATATATAGATACTTGGAATATTTCCTCTTTTTTCTTCAATTTATTCAATCTCCTAAATGTTGTGGACAATCCCCATTCTTTCTTCTTTTTGAGGGAAGTCCATATATAAGTGATTTCCCTCACATCCCAAAAATTGTACAAGTTACTACCTTGGACTTTTCACAAATGAATCTTCCATCCTCGGTTCATTTTGGGTTAATTCCTTGTCTATTTTATTGCGGATTATTTTTTAAAAAGGGTGGCTTAAAACCTTTCTACCTTTGATCTTTTTTACCCTTCATCTTGTCATTCCAATAATTTTTGAATATTGGCCTTCCTCTTCTCTTCTCACATAGATATGTTTCTCTCCTTATGGACTCCTCCAAAGTCCCGGGGTTATCATATTGTATCTCTTCATTGTAGAAGAAGGGTAACTCACTTAGAAACCTTTCAATTTTGTCTTTATCATATTTTATGAAGTCCGCGTACTTCAACAATTGAAAGAATATATTCTCATATTCATCCATTCTCATGCTTCCAAACTTGAGTTCAAATAACTCTTTCATCTTCCTTTCATAGTTGTGATTTGACAAATATTTCTCTTGGAAATATCCTTTGAACTGCCTCCACGAGACCTTCTTCTCATAAAGGTCCTTCACTTGCTTAAGTTTATCACACCACATGAATACCTTTCCTTGTAAGTTGTAGGTTACAATTCTAACTTCTACCCTTAAGGGGTAATTGTCTAGCTAGAAATAGTTCTTCAATTCCAACAATCAAGCCTTGACCTCTTATCCTTTCCTGTGCTCACTATTGAAAGTTGGTGGTTTGATTTTCCTGAGTTCACCTTGCAATATGTCTTCCTCGATCCTTCTCCTTGGCCTCTCGAAAGAAGACATACTTGGTTTGCTTCCTCGCCCTAAAATTCCATGAGTATTTCTAATGGATTTCTCTGGGGAATGATCGTTCCTTCTTATACTCCTTGAATGTTTGTCATTCCTAGTATCATCCTTTCTGCTATGGGATCTGTATGTGGTCACTTGTCTAGCGCTAACTTCTTTCTTTGTGCCAGAGTCTTTATTGGACTTCCTTTGCAAGATATTATGACTCTTTAGTAGGTACCTCCTCCTAATATTTCATGATATTTTCATTATCTTCCTTATAGATATGCACTTCTCTTTACAGGATTCTTGTAGTTATAAGCTCTTTCCTACCTCTTCTTCCATTAGAATATGTTTTAAAATTTCATATGCTAACATGAATACCTATGATTTCCTCCTGATGGATGTAAGATCCCTCGACATCTTCCATAACTACAGTCCTTATATAAAAACCAAAATTATTTTCATGTACCTCTAATTCTACAACAAAGATGCATGCAATAATTATTGTTAGAACATGCATACTATAAAACATTTCATTAATTAGAACAAAAGTTATTCTTCATCTCAATTTATGAAGAACAACATGTACTAAGTCAAAATATAATTCCTTATATGCATTCCTCTCTGAAACAAGTCTCCAATGACTGTACTCATGCCTCATTTTGAGTTCTCAATGAATAGTTACAACATTCATAAGTTTCAATTTCTACTCATTGCTCTATTTTCACTGCTACAAATTTTTTCTTTTACTTTATGAGAAAATTTTAATACCCAATTCAAAATTCTAGGTGGATAGGTGGATTTTCTTTCTCAATACCCTTCCAATGACTATTTTTTTTCTCAAATCAGAGCTTCGAGATGAAAGTTATGGTCTAAGGAAGTTTGAACTATTTTCCCACTTTATCCTTCGATGTTATAGGTGTCGTTTTTCTCTTTTTACAAATTATTATGTACCCAGATTCCAAATCTTCCTCCATGGTTGTCTTCTACCACTCATAATATTTCCATATACTTCTCTTGTACCTCATCTGTCTCAAATCGACTTTTGAGCAAGGAGTCATTCCCTCTAGAATAATATTGGTGCCAAGATTATACCCTTAATTGTTTCAACTGTAATTTTTTTCAAGCTGCAGAGATTGGTTGTACCTTTGGTAGACTAAGTGATCATGACTTTTGACTGCCTAAACATGTCGTTTAGGCCCTCAAAATCGCTCTGCAAGTTGAATACCTTACAAAACTAGAAACAAAACGTAGAAAAAATAGATTGTTTTGTTGTTATAACAATGTTTTAATATGATCCATTGATTCAAAATTAGGAGTAATCTTAGTCGTCGATCTGCTAAAACTTTTCCAAGCCCACAGATGAATCTCCATCATTGATTTCCAACTAGAAGAAAACTGGAGCGTTGATTCAAACTCCATCGACGATTGACGATCGATGATTTCTCTTGGACATATGGAACTCTTCGTCGATCCTGTCGACTCTACCATCAACCATCAACAATTTCTCTTGGTTTAATTGAACACTTCACCAATCTCTCTAACCTGAGCATCGACCATCGTCGATTTCTCTTGGCGACTAAACTTGTCCACAAATTTCCCCAACCCTTGATCATCAAATATTAGTCATTTGCTAGTTGACGTGGCATGACACATGGAGGCTAACATGGAAACCCGAATGATAGGGCATGAAACTTGGATAATGACGTGGCATGAAATGTGGATGGTAACATGGCATGAAACATCATCACCTCTTTCCCTTCATCAATGATCTAAAAATTTTCTTGGATGAATTGAACACATCCCTAAATTTGCTAACCCCCAATCATCGTCCATTGGCGATCAAAAATTTTTGTTGGCAACCCAAACACTTAGAAATTTTCGACCAAATTCGAGATGAATCTCATTCGTCAATATCCCATTAAAAGTGATCTTTACCATTGATTCATCTTACTTTTTCAAACTCTTCTGATGATTCTCAACCAACGATTTGCTGCATTTTCCAAACTATTGAAAATAAAACTCGACCATTGATTTTCTTCATTTTCCAAACTGTCGAAAATGAAACCTTACCATAGATTTGCTTCATTTTCCAAACTATTTAAAATGAAATTCGACCTTTGATTTTCTTTAGTTTCCAAACTTCCAAAAATGAAACTCGATTGTCGATTCTCTAACTTCACCAATTGCGAAAATGAATATTGTTTGTCAATATTCTCACTTCATGGTTAATACGAAAAATGGAATTCGTCTTCCCAATACGGTTTTTAACCCCTCGACTTGTATATCGACCCATTACTCATCTCTTCAAATGTTTTGAGGGTAAATTAACTTGATTTTTTCTCAGAAATATGGGGATTTTACTCCAGTTTCATAATTTCTCTAGAAATTCGTCACTGCACAAAATCCGTAACAATGAATCTTACAAATTTTGCAATGGTTGTTGGCCCATATGGGTATAGTGTTGAACTAGAAGCTTTGATACCAATCTATAACGTTCCCCAGCTTAACTGAGGAACATTACTATGCAGAATAAACATAAAAGAAAATTTGTTCTACTAACTAATTTCATGTAGCTCTTACTTTCTACAAATTTCACATAGATTTAAGTATTTCTTGGTACGATTACTTAAATCCATCTACAACATGCTAAAATCGACACAAATGCAATTTAAATAACTCAACACAATAGAATATAAATCCTTATTAAGCACGGAGAGAATACACAACCAGTAAGATCATAAATATAACACATAAATAGATAAAGCAATAACACATAAATAGATAAAACATGTATCTTTTAATTTTTTTGTGCAACCACTTGTTTGGGATGGAATTTCCACCAAACCATAGAATTGGTATTACATATATCAACAATAATTAACCCCTAAGCTCGGATTATAAATCCACAAAAGAGGGTGGTCTCTCACTGTCCATCACAACTCAGATAATCCCACAAACTACTAGTATTCTCCTACAACTATCCCAATTTTCCATTAGCTCTCTTCCTCTTGACCTGCCCAACCCAAGGAATGTACCCATTCATTTATCTAAGTCCATCGGGAATCCCATTTGTTTATTGGGGTCTCTATGACACACATAACAAGGAATTTCACTATTAAGAAACTCAAGGGAGTTGAGTGCTAGGAAAACTAATTAAAAAATAACAACAATCACTTGTTGTTATAGTGCAACTCACACACGAGTTCACTTTTCAAGCCTGAAAACCCGACTCTTCAGTCTTCTTCTCCAAATACACTCTAAAATTCTCCCTCCATGGTTTCTCTGGTTGCAATGCCCTTATTCCCTGTTCTTTGCTTGTTGTTCATGCGAAACATGACTGTCCAAAAACTTCATGTCCTCCCCATACATATTTCTTCTCTTTTTTTTCTTGTTTGACTTACACACTTCCCCAAGTTGATTGTACGCATACCCCATGTTCCCAATAACTATGGGAGGTGACTTCTCAAACCCACTCTCTTACATGTAGGCAATGATTGTCTTTGGGAACACTCAACAACAAGATAGAAGGTTCATATGTACAAATAGTAATTTTAGGAAGTGCGATGAATTAATAGACATGGATAATTCTCCCTTGGACCCCTTTCTTAGTGTTAGGGTCCTAACCCACACATAGGTAGAACAATATATTTGTATGTAATAAAGGTCAATATTAATAATGCCTTTCAATAAAATAGAATAAGGCAGAAGTAAGAAGACCTAATAAAAGATTCCGCTTCTAGAAGGATCTTCCTCTAGATGCTTCTTTTTAGTATAAATAGGAGTTGAGGGTATGAGAACCCTATCTTGGATATTATTGTAATAGAGCTCTGCTCAACTGGAGGTTTCCCCCTCGAAGAGGTCCGTGAACATTACTTTCAGATTCAAAGTGCTATTTCTGTTGTTATTCTTATATCATTTCAGTGTTATTGTGGTGAATGCTCTAGTTATATTGCTGTTATTCTTCCATTACTAGCATTTTATTTCTATTCTGCATACATTTTATATTTGGTATATTACAAGTGGTATCAGAGCACTTTCCTTGGCATAAAATGTGGGTTCATTTTTTTTTCTTCAGGGTAGAGACGTATTACGGCGTCTTTAAGCCACAGAGTTCTGTCATTACGCGCATAAACCCACAGTTGAGGGATTCATACACGCATGAAATACAAGTGGTACTTAAGCGCACATCTGCTGGCCACCCTTGTAACCCCTGTTGGTACCCCTTCGAGTGGTAGCACATCAGACAACACTTATGTATGGATCGGACTAGATTACCTGAATCCCTCTTTAGATAAACTGATTGGCCACCTGACTGCTATAGTGTCATCGAGAACAACACTCAAGAAGATACTCTCTAGTACCTGGGTAGTCGGGTAGTACGGGTAAGGGTACAGTCTATCCTCCTTAGTTAATTCCCTAAGATATTGGGCCAAGTACTACTGTTGGACCCCGCACATATATCAGAGAGCTATAGCACAGGGCAAACCCTTGTCTGTAGAACCCTTGAATACCTAACCCTTGGGGACAGAAACATAAACAAATTAAAATAGACAATATTTATTACTGCACAACTATGTTCGAGTTTCCAAGTAAATACACATTTCTTTCTGGTTAAGCATTGGGGCATTCCCTCTCTACAGTATTCTTCAGACTGGAGTATAACTCCATAAAAAAAACAAAAAAAAAAGGTCTGGAATTTTTTTCACCATTGTTTCAGACCTATCCCATTGGATTCATCTCTTCGCCCTTATCACATTCATCCATATCATTTTTTCGGAAAAACATTTTTTTACCCCGCTCATCCCTTTTCAGTTCCCCCATCCTCATGGCCCATACTCGTAGCCAAGACTTGGAAGCTTGCTTCAACACCTTGCAATCTGGTCTCATTAAGACCCAACAAGAAGTGAAACAACTCAGTGTCAATGTCGCCTCCATCGGTACAACCATGTAGTCCTCAATGGGAGAAATCAAACAAGATCTCACCACCCAGCTTGAATCAGTCTTTTCGGCACTCTGCACCAAACTGCATATCCCTATAGATAACCCTTCCTCTTCCTCACCCCCACATACTGAAGATGACCATTCCTCTCATTCCCATACCTTGTAGAACCATCACTTTCAACATGACCTACACCTTCCAAGGGTGGATGTGACCAAATTTGATGGCTCAGACCCCACTGGTTGGGTAACCCAAATGGAACATTACTTGTCTTTATACAACATTACAGATGACTTGGCCAAACTCTGGTATGGTGTTCTCCATCTAGATCAAGAACGTTGGCAATGGTGGCAATGGAGAAAAATTCTCGTCAAGGGTATATTGCTTGGACACAATTTGTGGCAGAGATTTATGAATGCTTTGACACTGACACCAACCATTTGGTCCATTTGACAAAGCTAAAACAGTTAGGAACAGTGGAAGACTTTATAGCTGCCTTTGAGCGCCTGGATTTTAGAACAGAGGGCATGTCTGATGCCTTTTTCTGAGAGTGTTTTATCAGCAGCCTCAAGGATGAAATTCGGGCCCATGTCCTCATGGCTCGGACTGAGAGTTGGGTGGAGGCTACCAAAAACGCTAAAGAAGCACAATAGGTTGTATCTTCTCAAAACCACAAACCCTCCTTCATCCCTCGCCCTAAACCAGTAAATCCCACTACTCCCTCTGCTCCACTAGAGAACCAAAGATTGACCTGGGCCTTTGTTATAACTGTGATGACAAATATTTCCTGGGCCACAAGTGTAAAGAACAAAATCTTTTTATGGCCATCTCTGAGGAGATTTCGGAAGAAGATGAAGAAACTCCCTCTGTGTCTGAATCACTTGAATCCACTGACATAACCCCTCCCTCAGACCCTCCCGAAGTAGAACCAGTCATTTCCCTCAATACTCTCACTGCCTTCTCTGCTCCCCAAAACCTCAAGCTAATCGGTTACATCAAGCATCAGAAGGTCATCATTCTGGTTGATAGTGGGAGCACCCATAATTTTATTCATTGCTGCATTGCCCAAGAAACTCATTGCTACATCCATGTCGTCAATAATTTCCAAATCATGATTGCCAATGGTGGTTCCATGAAATGTGGAGGGCATTGTGAAAATGTGCATCTCCAAATTGGTGACTACCACCTGAAATCCCATATGTTTGCTATCAACATAGGAGGTTGTAACATTGTGCTGGGTGCAGACTGGCTAAGGACTTTGGGTCCCATTCTCATGGATTTTAAAGACTTAACCATGCAATTCGACCAGGAGGGCCACCAGTATAAGTTCCAAGGCATCATCGTCGGTTCACCTGAGATCATTAGTTCCCATCGCATGGAAAATATGCTCAAAAAGGGTCATTCTGGTGTTATCGCCCAACTCCATGCCATACAAGCAACAGAGACACCCTCCGTACCGCAAGACCTCCAAGCCATCCTTTCTAAACATTAATTGGTATTTTCCACTCCCCAAGGCCTCCCTCCTTCCCATGGTGTTCATGATCATTCCATTCCCCTTGTACCAGGAAGCCTTCCTCCCAAATTTGTCTGTATTGTCACCCCTTTTCCCAAAAAAATGAAATTGAGAAAATGGTCCAGGAACTCCTTAATGCAGGTGTTATCTGCCCTAGTACGAGCCCCTATTTGTCTCTTGTGATCATGGTCTTGAAGAAAGAAGGTTCTTGGCGAATGTGTCCTGACTTCCGTGCCCTCAACAAATTTACCATCAAAGACCAATTCCCCATTCCTTTCATTGATGACCTCCTCGATGAATTGAGTGGTGCCCAATTCTTCACTAAACTGGATCTTCGTTCGGGCTACCACTAGATATGTATAAAAGAGGCAGATATTCCCAAGACTACCTTTAGAACTCATGAGGGCCACTATGAGTTTTTAGTCATGCCCTTTGGCTTATGTAATCCCCCCTCCACCTTCCAAAGCCTCATGAATCATGTCTTTCGTCCTTTTCTCTGCCATTTTGTCTTAGTTTTCTTTGATGATATCCTCATCTATAGAAAAACCTGGACATACAATATTTCTCATGTGGATCGAGTTCTCCATCTACTCTCTGAGCACCAACTTTTCCTGAAATAGTCTAAATGTGCTTTTCGCACCTCAGATGTAGAATACTTGGGTCATCTGGTTGGCAAAGATGGCGTCAGGGTGGATCCTAAAAAGATTGAAGCTATGGAAGATTGGCCTCACCCAAAGACTCTTAAGAGCTTACATGGATTTCTAGGCTTAACAGGTTATTATCACAAGTTTTTTAAGAATTATGGGAAGATTGCAACACCTCTCACTGCTCTCCTAAAAAAGAACTCTTTCACTTGGACTCCAGCCATTGCTCAAGCTTTTTAAACCTTGAAGATGGCCATGTGTACCACTCCAGTCCTCGCCCTTCCTGATTTCACAAAGACCTTTGTGTTGGAATGTGATGCCTCAGGGAAAGGAATTGGTGTTGTCCTTATGCAAGAGGGTCGACCTTTGGCCTTTACCAACAAGCAACTATCTAAAAGAAATCTGGGCAAATCCATCTATGAAAAGGAAATGTTGGCTATTCTGCATGCTGTGGATCTGTGGCATCCTTATCTATTGGGGCAATGGTTCCAAATTAAGACAGACCATCAAAGCCTCAAGTATTTTTTGGAACAACGCATTTCCTCCCCAGAACAACAAAAATGGGTGACTAAACTCTTTGGATATGATTATGA
>WSFP011348497.1:0-35721 GCA_009831015.1 Picea engelmannii
TAATTAGATTTATCTTATTACTAATGCAAGTAATTTTCCTTCATCTCTATATAGAGAAACATGGTATTTATATTCTCGATATAATCTTTAAAGTAGAACTTTCCATTCCAACATACTCCTTTATTCAAAATGAAAATAGTCGAGTCCTCTTATTCCTACTCTATCTTTGCAACATGTTGCTGAGGATGGTACTAATACATAGAGAGTTATTTCCATCTGTTTAAAGTTGTCATTTTGTCACATACCCAAAATTTCCATCATAATTATTTATTTTTATTTTTTATGTACTATTCATAGTAACCCTATAATCATATACTTCTTGTTATTTCCTTGTAAGGAATTGATGAACAAACTTTATTATCTGTTATTTTCTATGTTGATATCAATTATCATTAATAACAAAGATGATGATCATTGGATTTAAAACTTAGGGTAACCAATTAATCAAATGATACTGTAACATCCCCCAACGTTATCACTACAAGTAACTCAAGCAAGTGCAATTTTTTTTTTAAGCAGGAAGGAAGCACAACAACTGTTAAACTACTCTTCTTGACGATGAACACAATGTACACAGATCAGGAAACAGATAACAACGACTCAACACATTAGCACATCATGGAAATGGATGAAACATGCGATAATCACAGGACCAATTAAAGAGACTACCCATCAGACAAAAGCAAGACAATGCCTACACTCTAAAGAAAAATATCAACCACCCAACACAGTGGCTTTGATGACTAGGAACTAGAAACCTCTACGTCGCACAAAAACCAATGCCTTAAGGCGTTACAAAACCAAGTACCAACAACCATTACAATGAACAAACGCCCACTTTGAGAAGAACAATATCAGACTAGGTTATCATTCGCCTCTATTCATCAGGGCTGCGAGGTAAGAGTGTTGAGTTAAGTGCATTCAAGGGAAATAAAACTTCATCAATAGAATAGCTACCAGGTAAGAGCGCTGGGTAAAATGCATTCAAGGGAATTAAAACTTCATCAATGAAATAGATTCCATGACAAAATGCAGATATAAAATCCTGATGTATGATAATGCAGTAGTTAAATCGTTGTCATACATATAGCTATCTAGATTTACAGGTTTTAGAGAATCTAAATTCGTAGTCATACATTGTTAAAAGCATAAAAAAAAATTGTGTTTTATCAAAAACGCATATGGTGTAGAATATCGCAGACAAAAAAATGAACGTAGGCTAACATTATGAGTTATATATATAATCATTGTCCATGATACATGTATTCAACGATGTCTATGAAACACATTCAAACATTGTCTGTCTACTGATTATGATATAAGTTTAGATGTTTTCTAATCATATTGATGGGTAAAACGAATTGGGCAAAAACAAAATGGGAAGTGGATGCCCATAAAGGATGGTTTCAGTAGTAGAAATGATTCCAAATCTAGACGCAAAGGATGGTCAAAACATAGGTAAAATCACAGGTATATAACCATTCCAACGCAGGTAAAAACGCCATCCAAAATATAACAAATCGTAGACTATCATGTAAAACGAGAATGAAAATGGTTTTAGAAATAGATCTCTAATCCATTGAAGTGTAGAGACAACTTGATGGTAGAGGTAATTAGACAGATCCTTCTGGAGTTTATTCAATCCAAAACATCCAGTTGATTATTCAAGGATATGCAGAGGTAAGGTTGTAATATTGCTTACTAAAAACACATAGATCAAGAAATGCAGATATTATTAGAACAAAGTGATAAAAAACATTGAGATCATTAAAACACAGAGGTGATATAACATGCAGAGACCATTGCAAGCGCAGATATTTACCCCTTCCAAAACACAAGAGATCATCATTAAATAAACACAGAGGGTTTTCCATTCAACACTGAGATTTTACCATAAAAAAAAATGCAGAGTTGATCCTTTAAGGAAATACAGAGGTAATCAAAGAAATGCATGGATAATCCTTTAAGGAAACACAAGGGGTTTTTGGAGTTTAAGAAATCAAACACAGAGGTACTCATTCACAAGAAGGTGCAAAGACTAGTCATTCAACCATGAGTCAATCAAACATAGAGATAAGTAAGGGATAGACGACTGGGAAAATTTTATCCTTCACTCATAATCCATGCACAAAAGAGAAGGGCATTAGAATCTATAGGTATTTAAACACCGAAGTGATGACCGTCGATTCAACTACTGGCCGACTGCTCAGGCATGGACTGATGACTAAAGGGATAAGCGACAAACACAAATTTCTTCATAATAATCAATAAAACAAACACATAAAATTCATAGCAATCAGGGTTAGGTTTGCCAAGGGAATCATTTCAAATGCAACAAGCATAAGGCTGGGATGACTTTAAGTTCATTGATTATAAAATGTTGAGTAAAACATAATAATTAAACAAAAGAAGTATAGTAACAAAAGTGCAGGAACAATATTAATCTACCATTCAAAAATAAACGCATGCATATCATAGCCAAATGTGATAGCTCCAATTCGTTGTCCAGTGCACACTCCATCCATCTCTTGCTTATCGACCTATGTGACCTCACCGGTACCTCCTAGCCAACACTAGGGGTACTCTTGTTTCCCCTGAGCCGCAAATGGGCCACACACATAATACCATAGAACTGCTAGCACCCAACTCACCTCGCAAGGTCCAGCTACCACTCATTACCCGAGCTGGGTATCCTAGCTCCCATGAGAGAAGTTTTGTCAAGACAAAAATTCAGCAGCGTAACATTACGCATAAAGATGATATCCATACTCCTCCTCCTTAATCCTTTTTATAGATTTTTTCAAGTAATTAGTTTCCCAAATTCTCATTAAATTCCTTTCTCATTTAATTAATTAGGAAAAACCTCCCCTGTACACATTTTACCCCTCCCCTAGTTGCACTAGAATTTCAATTTTATTAATCAATTAATTCTTCCTATTTCCCTCACCCACCTAAAAGCATTCCTAAAAATGCTCCTAGGTGTCCCAAAATTCACTTACACTTCTTAAATGACTTACGCCTTACTAAATTCCTAGTTGAGTTCAAAAATAGCAAGTGCCCAAGACATGATTCCTTACTAAGTTAGACATTCAAATTTTTCTATATGTTTCCCCTTTTCTTTATGTTTCCCCTTTTTCCTTTAGTTTCCTATTTCTTTTAAGTTTCCCTCCTTTCCCCTTTTAACTGAAAATCAATTTAGCAAGTGTAGAAAAACAACCATTTACCCCTTTTTCTTTTTAACTAAAAATTAGATTAGCATATGTAGATAAAACAATCATTTCCCTTTTTAAAAATTTTAATCCTCCCTTATAATTTTGACTTTAATAAATAAATTGAATTTCTTACCCCCCTTCTTGTTACATGTTAATTTTTTTTTTTTTTTTTTACCACATGTTCTAATTAGACCTAGGTTGTAAATTCACTAGGTTGGGTGACATTTTTATTAGGGAAAAATGTTTGTAAATCTTACTTGTCATATCATTCATTTTAAGGCCATTTAGGTTTATTCACTTACTAGTTAAAATCATGTCATGCCCTCTAGGACACACTAGGTGCTCCAAGGGTGCCATTCACCTCTTTCCTTTTTCGTTGCACGATGTTCCCTTCAAAGCGCATTACGTGCTCCAAGGGTGTGACTCACCTCTTTCCATTTTCCTTGCACGACGTGCCCTTCAGGACACACTACGTCATCCAAGGGTGCCACTCGCCTTTTGATTGACTTCGTAGACATCAAAACCCCTGGATTTGATATTCTTCCAAGTGATCTTGTGGGAGACTAAGGGCCTCTAAGGAATAAGTCCCCTGCCTTATTGCACATCCCTTAGAATCATCGTGAGTGACTGTTGTAGTCTTCCCTCATGGCATCATGGGAGTTCTCAAACTAAGTAATTGTTAACCTATAGTTTGAACCACGACAGGAGTGCTAGTAGGCTATGGCAGGGCTGATCCCACACCTCTCCCTCATATTATCTGGTTGTCCTGCGTGACCCCTCTACTCCACATGTGAGTCTAGTTGACAAGCTATCATCAACCTACATCATCAACGAATCATGTCAACAATAATAATCAATCATCATAACATCTAATCATGTGTACAAATGTCTTATCAACAACAATCAAACCCAGATCGGCCACTTCCTAACTTGATCTAGAGTCCAAGGGGTTTCATTGATGCCTTTGCATCCTTAAGGTCCAAAGTCCTACATACTCAGGAGAACCCAGTCAATAGCACCTGTCTATGTCAATAAAATAAAATAACATATCATCCTATCCATAATGCCTCATAATAATAACCAAACGACAAACAGTAAAATAATTTGGATCACTTGCAAGCAAGTGTCCTCAAAGAATAAGTTTGCTTAGTACACACAACATTGGTATGTTACATACACTCCCTCTTGGTATAAACTTTGTCCCAAAGTTTCACACTATATAATTTCCTCAATAAAGTGTATCACAATATCATAAGTCTATCTATCAAACAAATATGGAAACTATTAGCACATATCATATGCGTCCTCCCAAGTTGTCGAGTGCAGACTATAGTTGTCCCACTGGACCTTGACATGATATATTGTTCAACATGGTATTTTTTGAATGCAATGTTCGAGGATGCAGATTGGCTCCATCGTGTGTGCACCCTCATCAGACACCTGTAAGAAACTCGTGTCAATAACATGTGTAGGACCACTAATATAATTTCTCAAAATAGATACGTGAAAAGCATCATGCATCCACCTCAAGGAATCAGGCAAGGCTACTCAATAGGACATGGACCCATTCTTTTCCATAATCTTGAAAGGTCCCATGAACCTAGGAGAGATTTTATGATGCAGGAGCATCGCTGGTAAGCGTGTAGAAGTAGGACCACTCAACATGTGGGAGTTCTTCTAGAATTTCAACGTGGGTAGTTACAACCAATTTTTGAATTCACCTTAACTTAGCACTGTAAATCAGCTTTGAGGCTTGCTTGAAGCCAGTGTCGAACATACCCTTTGAGGCATGATTTTGAAAATCACAAACAGAGCAGGAGCTTCCACTACGGTTCTAGAGTGCGACTGGACTAAGATATCATAGGTTGAATATTACAGTATACAGGTAGCCAAGGGAAACCCTAGAAGTTTTTGAGTTAATTAGAAGTTAGGTATGTTTATATATAGGGGGAGATACACAGCTGCAATACAGAGAGAAATTTGTTGAAGAAAGAACTGTGAGTTAGCAGGAGATCTCAGTTTTTGAGTTACTGTAATTTGAATGTATTTCGTAGCCATTTCATCACTTGTGAATATAACAGAAGGAAAATTGATCCAAGTGGGTGTGTGTGTGTGAATGTTATTTGAAATTTCCTATTATTTATGTTTATTTGTGAACAAGTGAGTGAATCTCCACAGAGGAGAATGGAGTTGTGATGGTTAGTTTCCAATTTTAATTGTTTCTCTTCATTTAAGCTCTGTAAGGTGTGAATCGAGAAAGGATGCTAGGAGATCAGGAGGAGCTTCTCTATGAAAAATCCCTTGGATTTGAGTTATCAAGATCACTTAGATGCAAGGGGTGAATGGGATATTGAAGTCTACGTCAGATGAAGCTCAGGAGGAATAACACTTTCAAAAGAGTTATCGAGATCTGAGGATCCCATTCACTAGGGGGAGCAAAGGTCGAACCTCAAAGGACTTAGAGAATATTCTAAGTGTACAATATAAAATCCTAGGAGGGATAAGATTCATTGATCCCAAATAGACCCGGACTGTTGGTCCATTTCATGATATCGGCCATCACGAGTTGGAAGGATAGAGGTCCTGGATTCCAAGAACCCAAAACGTGAACCACGATATCGATAGTGGTCATCGGATCGAAGTAGGGTCTAGATCGTCAGATCAACTCCATCGACATTTCAGTGATCGGGAGAAGGAGCAGACAATTTTTGTGAATCACGAAGTCTTGGGATGCGAAAGACCAAAATAATCGCAACCGTTGGCCAAGGAGAGACCTGAACTGAACATCTCATGTCATCGCGATTTCGACGTTCTTGACTTGGAGAGGTCAGGCACCTTGGGATGAAAATCTCTGACATTGCGAATAATGACCTGCCTTTGTGATAAAGTGGTGGTCATGGGTGTGTGGTCACACGAGCTAGGGAAAGGGAGGGGCTAACCTCCATTGACCCTCATCGGGGTTTTAGGACTTGGAGGAACCAAGGACTCATCATATTGGGAACCCCAAAATCGTGAAACACGATGTGCCTTTTAAGTTAAGGCCATGGTCATGCCTGTGGTCATGTGGAAATAGGGACCCGCACAAGTGCTGAAGTGCATGGGTAAAACATAACAAGAACCTGTGGATTTGGTGTTGAAGGTTCTGGTTCGGAACCCGAAGAGCCATTTCGTCTCCAGAGCTAGAGATCCTAACCAGGAGGTCATGCATCCCTATGGAGGAATAGGGGGTTTGCACCAGGTGGTAGCAGAGAATATTTTATTCGCCTATAAACTTCAGGCGAAAGAGAAAAGGAGGATATAGAGAACTCAGAGTTGTACTTTGTGTGTGACAGATAGTCAACACAATGCCGCCAAGGAGATGAGAGGGACCTTTAGCCAACCATGTTGTAGAGAGCTAGATGCGATAACTTCGCGCTAGATTGGAAACAATGGAGGAAGCACAGAGAAGAGCTCTTGACACTGGGGATGTCAGTGATGCAGAAAGTGAAGAAGTTGAGGTTGAAGAAGCTGTAGGAGAGGAAGCTACAGAGGAACACTTTTTGAGAGCAGTCTCTATATTGGGAGGCAGAGCTAAGATAGAGGTTCCCATGTATGAGGGAAACCTAGGCATTGAAGAACTGTTGGACTGGGTGAGGTTCATGGAAAATAATTTCGACTATGAGGATGTTGATGAGGAGAAGAAGGTGAAGCAAGTAGTCACCAGGCTAAAAGGGCATGTGACATTGTGGTGGGATGAACTGTGGGCTGAGAGAAGAAGCAAAGTAAAATAGAGGATAAAGAGTTGGGATAGAATGGTAGCCAAGTTGAAGGCTAAGTTCATACCCAAGGACAATCATATCAGTATCTTTAGGAAATTACAGAAACTGAGACAGAAAGGGATGGCAGTTAACGAGTACACTGAGGATTTCTATCGACTGAACATTAGAATTGGACAAAGGGAGAGAGATGAAGAAAAAGTTGCAATATATATAAATGGCCTAAGATATGAAATCTAGGATGAAATCAACATGATGTCATTCAGAACCGTGGAAGATGCTTTTCAGTTTGCACTGAAGGTAGAGGAGAAGTTGGCCAGAAAACAGAACCAGCGAGGAAGAGGTAAAAGATTGGTCCCAAGTAAGAGCAAGGGGTTTACCCATGATAGAACACAATAGTTAAAGTATGAGGCTGAGAAACCACACCATCACTCAGAACGAGGAGGAAGTTCCTGAGGAAGGAAATATAGTGCAAGGAACTCTTCTAGAGGAAGAGGCAGAGGAGGAATAAGATGCTATGCCTATGGAAAGATAGGGAACATGTCTTGGGAATGTCTCGAGAAGAATAAGGAAGGAGGAGAAGCTCACATTTCAGAATCACGATGAAGAGATGTTGAAGCAGAAGGAGCAGAGGATGGATCATCCCTGATGTTGAGAAAAGTTATCTTAAAACTAGAGGCAGAAATTGAAAATCCAGTGCAGAGAAACAATCTCTTCAGGACAGCTTGAAAGACTAAGGAAAAAGTGTGCAAAGTGATCATTAACAGTGGGAGCACTGACAACCTAGTATCCACAAAGATGGTGGAGAAATTGGAGCTGAAGACAACTGCACATCCAAGGCCATACAAAGTCTCATGGCTACAGAAAGGGCACCAGCTAACAATTACTAAACAATGCTTGGTTGATTTTAAGATAGGAGGATATAAAGATGAAATCCTATGTGATGTAATTCCCATGGATGTATGCCATATTCTGTTGGGAAGACCATGGTAGTTTGATAGAAATTTCATTCATGATGGGAGGAAAAACACATATACATTGGAGAAGAATGGTAGAACACATATGTTGTTGCAAATAGAGGAGAAAAGGGTGAAGGAAGAAGCCAACACCAACATACTTTTCATGAGTGGGAAGGAGCTCCTGAAAGAAGTCAAGGAAGAACAAGAGATGTAGTTCATTGTGGTAAGGAAACCCTGAGTTATCCTTATGAATACATCATTGGATGACTTTCCTGAGGAAGTTTAGGAACTATTGGATAATTCCATTGATATAGTAGTGGATGAGCTGCCAAACTCATTACCACCCATCAGGAGTATCAGTCATCATGTCGACTTGATACCAGGAGCAATTTTGTCAAAAAAAGTAGCGTACAGATTAACACCTCGAGAGAATGAGGAGTTGAAGAACCAAGTCCAAGAATTGCTAGACAAAGGTTTGGTCAAAGAAATTTTGAGCCCATGCGTAGTACCAACTATGTTGAGCCCAAAGAAAGAAGGAGGATGGAGAATGTGCAAAGACTTGAGAGCCATCAACAAGATCACCATCAGGTACATATTTCCTTTACCAAGAATGGATGATTTAATGGATTTCTTAAGTGGAGCAAATTTATTTTATAAGATAGATCTGAAAAGTGGATATCACCAGATCAGAATGAGAGAAGGTGATGAATGGAAAATAGCCTTTAATACAAACAAAGGTCTATATGAGTGGTTGGTTAAGACATTTGTCTTAACAAATGCCCCGAGTACTTTTATGAGGTTGATGAATGAAATTTTGAAAGATTTCATTGGCAAGTTCATGGTTGTATATATGGACGATATATTGGTCTTTGCAAGGACGAAAGAGGAACATTTGACGCACCTAACGCTAGCCATGAAGAGGCTATAGCAGAAGAAGCTACTGATAAATATGAAGAAGTCCTCGTTTATGAAGATAGAACTCATTTATTTGGGTTTTTTGATCTCTTCGAATGAACTTAATATGGATCCAAAGAAGGTGAAATCTATTAGAGAATGGCCATCACCAAGAAGCATGTTCGAGATAAGGAGATTTCATGGTTTAGCAAGTTTTTACAGAAATTTCATTAGATACTTTAATGGAATTTTTGCACCAATGATGGATACAGTAAAGAAGCAGCACAAGTCTTTTAAATGGACAGAGGAAGCCGAGAGGAGCTTCAATATACTGAAGGAGAAGATAATGGAACGACTAATTATGGTCTTGCCAAATTTTGAAAAGACATTTTAGGTGAGATGTAATGCGAGTGGAATTGCGATAGGAGTGGTTCTGAGTCAGGACAATCGACTTGTTTCCTATTTCAGCAAAAATCTGAATGAAACCAAGAGTAAATACTCCACATATGACAATGAGTTCTATTCCACAATTCAAGCATTGAAGAAATGGAGGCATTATCTTGTCCCATAAGAGTTTGTCTTGTTTAGAGATAACCAAGATTTACAATTCATAACCAGACAAGAAAAACTAAATCAGAGGCATGAAAAATGGGTTGAATTTATGAAAAATTTTACTTTTGTTATAAAACATATTGTGGGGAACGCTAGCAAGGTTGTTGATGCATTAAGTAGAAGATGTTTAATTCTGCAGGAATTCTAGGTGAAGACCTTGGGGTTTGAACACCTTAAGGAAATGTATCATGATGATGTAGATTTCAAGGAGGCATATGAAGCATGTGCTAATCCTGGGTTAAGAGACAGAAGTCAGTGGAAATATTACATAGTCTAGGAAGGACTGTTGTTCAGAGGAAATCAATTGTGCATACCAAAATTCACAATGAGGGACAATCTTCTGAAGGAGAAGAATAGTGGAGGATTGGGTGCACATTTCGGCCATGATAAAATGCTTGCACAGTTGAGAAGTTCATACTATTGGCCAGGTATGAGAAAAAAGGTGATAAAATTTGTGAACAAATGTAGAATCTGCCAACATGCAAAGGGGAAAAGACAAAATATTGGATTGTAACAGCCATTGTGAATACCATAGAGGCCTTGGGATGCAATAAGCATGGATTTTGTGTTGGGATTGACAAGAAAACAAAGGGTATTTGATTTCATAACTGTGGTAGTAGACAGATTCTCAAAGATGGCACATTTCATACCATTCCATAAAACCAGTGATGCAACACATGTTGCAAACCTGTTTTTCAAGGAAGTTCCGAGACTTCATGGCCTACCCAGTAGCATTGTCTCGGACAGAGACATGAAATTTGTTCACCACTTTTGGAGGATTTTGTGGAATAATACGGGGACGGAATTATCCTTCAACTCATATTATCACCCTCAGACCAATGGGCAGACTAAGGTGGTAAATAGAAGTCTGGGAAATTTATTAAGGAGTTTGGTCATTGAACAACATAATCAGTGGGATCAAATTCTACTACAAGTAGAATTTGCATACAATGGCTCACAAAATAGGAGCATTGGAAGGAGCCCATTCCAAATACTATATGTAATTCAACCAAGGGGAGTTTTTGATTTGAGAGACTTGGAACAGGGTGAGATTAGAAGCATGAGAGTAGAAGACTTTGCTGTTGAAATGCAGAAACTCCATAGCCAGATCAGAGGACAGTTACATAGTTCTAATAGTACAAGCACAGAGTTGATCAACATTGCAAAGAACTTCAATTTGAAGTAGGAGATCAGGTTTTAGCACATCTCAGGAAGGAAAGGTTCCCTATGGGAACATATAACAAGATAAAAATGAAGAAGATAGGACGATGTAAGATCTTGAGAAAGTTTTCCACAAACGCATATGAAATCAAGATACTAGTTGGTGTGGGAATTTCACCCATATTCAATGTTTTAGACCTGTACCCTTACAAGAAAGATGACACAGAAGGATTGGAAGATCAAGGAAAGATTCAGTGGGAGAAACAAATGCCTGTGGCAGAAAAGCCACAGATGGAAAAAATTGTTGATCAAAGGATTGGCAAGAAGACCAGAAGGAAAACCTATTTTGAGTATCTAGTTAAATGGAGGGGACACCCAATCTAAGATGCCAGTTTGGAAAACGAAGCTTCTATCCAAAAGAAGGGAAAATTAATGTAGGAGATCATGGACATGAGTCCATGAATTTTTTTCAAGGGGAGTATGATGCAGGAGCATCGTTGGCAAGCACACGGAAGCAAGACCACTCAACACGTGGGAGTTCTTCCCGAATTTCAACATGGGCGGTTATAGCTGATTTTTGAATTCTCCTTAACTCAACACCATAAATCATCTTTGAGGCATGCTTGAAGCCAGTACCAAACTTACCGTTTGAGGCACAATTTTGAAAATCGCAAATAGAGCAGGAGTTTCCACTATGGTTTTGGAGTGTGACTGGACTAAGATAGTGTAGGTTGAATCCTAGAGTAGACAGGAAACTAGGGGAAACCCTAAAATTTTTTGAGTTAATTAGGATTTAGGTATGTTCAGATAGAGGGGGAGATATAGAGCTACAATACAAAGAGAAACTTGTTGTAAGAGAGAACTACGAGTTAGCAGGAGATCTCGATTTTTGAGTTATTGTAATTTTAATGTATTTTGTAGCCATTTCGACACTTGTGAATATAACAAAAGGAAAATTGACCCAAATGGGTATGTGTGTGAATGTTATTTGCAATTTCCTATTATTTTTGTTTATTTGGGAACAAGTGAGTGAATCTCCATAGGGGAGAATGGAATTGTGACGGTTAGTTTCCAGTTTCAATTGTTTCTCTTCATTTAAGCTCTGCAAGGTGTGCATCGAGCAAGAAGAGGATGCTAGGAGATCAGGAGGAACTTATCTGTGATAAATCCATTGGATTTGAGTTATCAAGATCGCTTAGATGCAAGGGGTGCGCGGGAGATTGAATTCTGCATTAGACGAAGCTCAAGAGGAATAACACTTTCGAAAGTGTTATCGAGATCGGAGGATCCCATTCACTAGGGGGAGCGAAGGTCGAACCTTCGAGAAATTAGACAATATTCTAAGTGTAGAAGATCAAATCCTAGGAGGGATAATATTCATTGATCCCAAATAGACCCAGACCATTGGTCCATTTCATTATATCGGGCATCGCGAGTTGGAAGGACAGAGGTCCTGGATTCCCTGAAACCGAAACGCGAACTGCGATATCGATCATGGTCATTGGATTGAAGTAGGTTCTGGACCGTCAGATCAACTCCATCGACATTTCAATGATCGGGAGAAGGATTGGATGAGTTTCATGAATCGTGAAGTCGCGGGACGCGACACGTCGAAATTATTGCAACTGTCGGCTAAGGAGAGACCTAAACCGTAGATCTCACATCATCATGATTTTAGCGTTCGTGACTTGGAGAGGTCAGGCGCCTTGGGATGCAAAGCCCTAACATGGAGAATAGAGACATGCCTTTCTGATAAAGCGATGGTCATGGGTGTGTGGTCACACAATCTGGGGAAATGGAGGGGTTAACTTCCATTGGCCCTTATCGGGGTTTCAGGAGTTGGAGGAACCAAGGACTCATCATATCATGAACCCCAAATTCACGAAACATGATGTGCCTTTTAGGTTAATCCTGTGGCTGTGCCTGCGGTCACGTGGAAACAGGGGCCCGCACAAGTGATGAAGTGCATGGGTAAAACATAAAAAGAACCCATGGATTTAGTGTTGAAGGTTCTGGTTTGAAACTCGAAGAGCCGTTTTGGATCCAGAACTAGAGATCCTGATCGGGAAATCACACAGCCCTAAGGAGGAATAGGGGGTTTGCACAAGTTTATCACCCTTTGCAAAATTGATCGAACTCTTATTCGTTTTCACCCACAAGAAGACTCAATCTCCAACTTTGTAACTATGGTTGACACGATACACATCGACATAAATCTTCTACCAATTTTGTGCTTCTTTGATCCTTTGTCTTATTGTTTGAATTTGATATTCCATTTCTTGGATCGATTATGGTCCCACTAGGACCCTATCCTCAAGTCGATCCCAACTCAAAGGCATTTGACACAGTCACCCGTAAAAAACCTCGAAAGGTAACATCTTAATGGTGCTTTGATAGTTGTTGTTATATGCAAATTGTACCAGTGGAAAGAATTCTTCCCAACACTTATGTTGGTCCATCACGTACATATACAACATATCCTCCAAGATTTGTTTTGTTCGTTCGGTTTGTCTGTCTGTCTCCAGGTGATATGCAGTACTAAAGTTAAGTTGGGTTCCCAAGGCCTCTTGGAAACTAGTCCTAAATCGTCCAGTAAACATTGATCCTCTGTCAGATATAATCCTCCTAGGTACGCTATGTAGTCTCACATCTCATTGATGAAAACTCTAGCTATGTCAGGTGCCTGATATGTCGTACGTACAGGAATAAAATTATCACTCTTCATCAGAGTGTCAACTACCACAAAAATCGAGTCGTGTCTCAATGCCGTCAGTGGCAATACAACAATGAAATCCATTGAAGTTACCTCCCATTTCGATTTTGAAATAGAGTGTGGTTGTAGTAATCCTGCTGGATTTCTATGTTCAACCTTCACATACTACCATTCTAGACATCTTTCCACATAGTTGACTATATGTGCCTTCATTCCTTTGTAGAAGAATAAGGGTTTAAGGTCTTCCCTCATATTCATGACTCTAGGATGAGCCATATACACTTCTCTATGAGCCTCGTTTAGGATCAAACTCCTCAACTCATCGTTGGGAGGTACGTAAATTCTATTCTTAAATCTCAATAATCCTTCATCGTCCAATGTAAATCATTCAAATATTGGTCGGCGCAAGCCATTCCACTATAGCCTCGACCTTTGTGGGATCCACAGTGATGCCTTCATCGAAGATGACATGCCCTAAGTAATGAATCTTTGAGAGATAAAACGAGCATTTAGACAATTTCCCATACAATTTATTCTCTCATAGACGCTCTATTACTAAGTGCAAGTGCTCATCATAATCCTCCATCGTCTGAGAATAAATCAAAATATCATCAATGAATACTTGGACGAACTTGTCCAATTAGTCACGGAGAACCTCGTTCATCAAACTCATAAATACCCATAGGTTGTTTGTCAATCCAAAGGGTAAAATGGTAAACTCATAATGTCCAAACCTCATCTTAAATGTGGTCTTAGGGACATCATCCTCCTTGATCCGTGACTAGTGATACCTTGATCGGAAGTCGATATTTGAAAAAACCGTCGCCCCTTTCATTTGATCAAACAAATCATCAATCCTTGGAAACTAGTATTGATTATTGATTGTTTCCCTATTCAATTGATAGTAGTCAATGCAGAGTCTCCACGAACCATCCTTCTTTCATATGAAAATAACAGGCACACCCCAGTGTGACACACTTAGACGTATAAGTCCCAAGTCCAGCAACTCCTTCGGTTGTATTCTCAACTTCTGTAACTATGGGGTCGACATCCAATAAGGCATTCTCTCTATCGGTTCAGTCCCCGGTTTTAGGTCTATGGTAAATTCCAATTCCCTCTTCGACGACATCCCAGGTAACTCCTCTGGGAATATGTTTGCAAACTCTCTCAACATTGGAATGTGTTCTAGACCTTCCGCTACTCCCTTCTCATTTAACACAAGGATCACATAAAACTTACATCCCTTGCGCATGCTCTTCTATAGCTGCAATGAAGAGATGAACCTCAGGGAAACTCCCTGGTTCCGACCTCCAATCACGTGTCTATGTCCCTCATCATCAACTAAGCTCAACCATTTCATGTTATAGTTGAGTATCGCCTCATGTGATTCCAACCAGTCCATACCTATCATGATTTCATAAGATCCTAAGATCGTGACGTACAGGTTGGCCCTGGTGACAAAATATCCTAGTTTAAGGAAACAACCCCTAACCTTCCCTCCAACCTTTTTATTGGCTCCCGAAGCCATCTATACAAAGCTAAACTCATCTTGTTCAACTGCATTTACGTTAATTTTTTTTAGCGCTACACCATAAATGAAACTCTTTGTACCACCAAGATCTATGAAAATACTAAGTGTTTGGTCAACGATAGTACCTGACGTCTTGAGCACAGTCAACTGGTTCTCTACCTGGAAGTTATTCATCATTGCATGGATCTGATGGGTCTTGCCCAAGTCTCCCATGATAGTGGGTCTGACTGATCCAGATGTTCTAGTCCTCTCCATGGGGCAGTCATGCTAGTAGTGTGGCTCCCCACATGTCCAACACCTCTTCTTTGGTCTAGTACTCCTGGTACTCGAAGTAGAAGCTAACGGCCCACCGACTTGGAATCCTTATTTGTTCTACTGAACAGGCCTAAACTGTTGCTGCTGCGGTTGACGTTGTTGTTGGTGCTATGGTCCTCGGTATGGTGTCTATTGGTGAGGCACTAGTCACTGAAGTGTAGTGAAAGTGGATCCTCTCTGGAAGCCACGGTATACTGGTGAACACCTAGCTGGTGTCTGATGCTGCTGCACACCAGATGACACTTGCCCTACTGGTCTCACTGGAGTCCATCTCTGAACCTCACTGATAAGCTCATCCTCTGCTATGAGGGCCTTTTAGACGACATCATGCAAGGTATGAGGCATAAGAATCCTAACCTTTGCACATATGTTGACATTAAAGACAAATAAGAACCTGTTGACCTTAAGTTTCTCGGTATTCATGTGCAGAGCATACCGAAGCAACTCCATCAAATCGGCCTTGTACTCGGGCACTGCATGAATTCAATGTCTCAAGGTGTTGAAATCATTGAGTTGATTCTCAATGAATTCCTATGATAGGTATCTCTCTTGGAACCATTCCTGAAACAGTTCCCATGACACATCTTCGATGGCCATGTTCAATTTTGGCAGGAGCTTCTTCCACCAAAGAAGAGCACTCCCCTTTAGTTGAAAGACCGCCATGTGGACCTTCATGTTGGAGGTATAGTTGCGAAGTGAAAATCATATCGCCATATTCTCCAACCATGCCTCGATGGTTGTTTCATCTAGGGAACCAAAGAACTCTGGAAATTTGACCTTCTCAAGTTCACAGTGAATACTACCAGTACCGATTGGAGCACCCAGTGGAATCTCAGGGCGTGTCAGAACCCTAGCCTCATCTCTATCCAAACAGTTGAATAGTGCCTCAGAAATCCACTGAAAAGAACTCATCATCCCAACCACATCACCCACCGCTATCTTTTCCTGCCTGACAACCTGTTTGTCTCCCTAGGGGTTAGACCCCTAAGGCTTGGATTCTACTGGGGGAGTCATGCATCCTCCACTAACACCCCGTCGTCTTCCTCTGTGGCGTCCTCTAACCATGATTACCTG
Organism: Picea engelmannii; assembly: GCA_009831015.1. Lineage (NCBI taxonomy): Eukaryota > Viridiplantae > Streptophyta > Pinopsida > Pinales > Pinaceae > Picea > Picea engelmannii. The sequence continues at coordinate 16,227 of WSFP011348497.1, forward strand.
CATGAATACAAGTCAACTTAATTAGCAACAGTATAATCAATTATTAGTCAACAAAATCCATAGTGATCCCAAGTCGTGGGTCGAACCCACTATGATACCATATGTAACATCACCCAACATTACGACTACAAGCAACACAAGCAAGTGAAAATTTTTTTTTTAAGCAGGAAGGAAACACGACAATTGTTAAACAACTTAACTTAACGATGAACACAATGCACACAGATCAGGAAATAGAAAACAACGACTCATCACGTTAGCACATCATGCAACTAGATGAACCATGTGATAATCAAAGGACCAATGAATGAAAATACCCTCTCGAGACAAGCAAGACAATTCCTACATACTAAATGACAACATCAACCACCTGACATAGTGGCTTCTTCGACTAGGAACTAGAAACCTCTAGGTCGCGCAAAACCGAACGTCTTAAGGCGTTACAAAACCAAGTACCAACAACCATTACAATGAACAAACACCCACATCGGGAAGCACAAAATCAGGCCAAGTTATCATTCGCCTCTATTCATCAGGGCACACAATGATCCCCTCAACATGAATCATGTCGTCTCAAGGAAATAGGCGTGATGGTAACCCTGATGCAACATAGCACATCTAGACCAATAAACCCATAAAAATTCAACATGCTAGGAGACCGAATAGGAAATTATCAAGGAATTAGATTATGTATCACTTTCATGAATATTTATTGTATTAACTTTCTATCTAATGAATCCTTACTGGCATACAACAATTTAAAATCAAAGTACAAGTTGTTGTCATTCAATGTATGTATTCACTTCCTAGTGAATCTTCATTGTTATTCAACAATTTAAATTCAAATGTAGAAAGTTGTTGTCAAACGATGATAGTGCTAATTCAATTTCTATTATATATTCCGTTCGTTGTCTATCATATAATTCATGTTGTTGTCTATGTAAATGAGGGTTTGTTATCTATTCAATAGATGGAATCATTGTCTTGATACATGAGAATCCGTTGTCCACTAACATATAAAATTTTTGTCTTAAAATATGAGAATCATTATAAAATACAATAATATGAGAATCATTATAATACAATATGAGAATCGCTATAATCCAACATCCAACCCAACATATAAATTTTTTTCCTAAAATATGAGAATCGCTATAACGTCCAATAATATGCGAATCGCTTGAACACAATATGAGAATCACTATAATACAATATGAGAATCACTATAATACAACATCCAACCCAACGTACAACATTCAACCCAACATACAACATCCAACAAAGGACTCACTGCCAGGTAAGTCATTGTGGTAAAACATTCAAAGGGAGTTAAAACTTAGTCAACGAAATAGCTTCCAGGTAAGAGTGTTGGGTTAAATGCATTCAAGGGAAATAAAACTTCATGAACGAAATAGCTGCTAGGTAAGAGCGTTGGGTTAAATGCATTCAAGGGAATTGAAAATTCATCAACGAACTCACTGCCATGACAAAACACAGATACAAAATCCTGATGTATGATAATGTAGGTGTTAAATCATTGTCATAATATAGCTGTCTAGATTCACGGGTTTTAGAGAAATCTAAATTTGTAGTCAGACATTGTTAAAAGCATAAAATTTTACTGTGTTTTATCAAAAATGCATACGGTGTATAATCTCGCAGACAAACTATCGAACATAGGCTAACATTGTGATTTATATATTCAATCATTGTCCATGATACATGTATTCAACGTTGTCTATGAAACACATTCAAACGATGTTTGTCTACTCATTATGATATAACTTCAAACGTTGTCTAATCATATTGTTGGGTAAAACAAATTGGGCAAAAACAAAAAGGGAAGTGGATGCCTATAAAGGATGGTTTCTACAGTAGATACAATTCTAGATATAGACACAAAGGATGGTCAAGACGCAGCTAGAAGCACAGGTATATCACCATTCCTATGCAGGTAAAAACGCCATCCAAAATATAACAAATCGATGACTATCATGTAAAATGAGAATGCAAATGATTTTAGAAATAGATCTCTAATCCATTGAAGTGTAGAGACAACTTGATGGAAAAGGTAATTGGACGTAGATAAAAGGAACACATAGACACTCATTAAAATGAATATCCTTCTGGAGTTTATTCAATCCAAAACACGAAGTTGATTGGTCAAGGATATGCAGAGGTAAGGTTGTAATATTTCCTACTAAAAACACAGAGACCAAGAAAGCACATAGATTATTAGAACACAGTGATAAAAAACGTTGAGATCATTAAAATTCAAAGGTGATATAACATGCAGAGACCATTGCAAATGCAAAGATTTACCCCTTCCAAAATGCAGGAGATCATCATTAAAGAAACACAGAGGGTCTTCCATTCAACGCAGAGATTTTACTCCCAAAAATGCTAAGTAAAACATAATATTTACACAAAATGATAAGTAAAACATAATCTTTACACAAAAGAAATACAGTAATGAAAGAGTAGGAACAATATTAATCTACCATTCAAAAATAAATGCATTTGTACCGTAGCCAAATGCGACAGCTCCAAGTTGTTGTTGAGCGCGCACTCCATCCAGCTCTTGCTTGTCGATTGATTTGACCTTACCGGTACCTCCCAGCCAACGCTAGGGGTACTCTTCTTCCCCCTAAGTCCACCGAGCCGCAACGGGGCCATGCACACAATACCATAGAACCGCTAGCACCCAACTCCCCTCGCAAGGTCCAGCTACCACTGGTTACTCGAGCTGAGTATCTCAACTCCCACAAGATAAGTTCAATCAAGAAAAAATTCAAAAGCATAGCGTTACACATAAAGATGATATCCATACTCCTCCTCCTCCATCCTTTTTATATAGTTTTTAAAGTAATTAGTTTCCCAATTTCTCATTAAATTCCCTTTTCATTTAATTAATTAGGGAAAACCTCCCACGTAAACATGTCACCCATACCCTATTTGCACTAGAAATTCAATTTTATTAATTAATTAATTATTTCTATTTCCCTCACCCACCTAAAAGCATTCCTAAAAACGCTTTGAGGTTTCCCAAAATTCCCTTACACTTCTTAAATGACTTACGCCTTACTAAATTCCTAGTTGAGTTCAAAAATAGCAAGTTCCCAAGGAAATATTCCTTACTAAGTTAAACATTCAACTTTTTCTTTATCTTTCCCCTTTTCCCTTTAGTTTCCTATTTCTTTTAAGTTTCTTTCTTTTCGCTTTTTAACTAAAAATCAATTTAGCAAGTGTAGAAAAACAACCATTTACCCCTTTTTCTTTTTAACTAAAAATTAAACTATCATATGTAGATAAAAAAATCATTTCCCTTTTTTAAAATTTTAATCCTCCCTTATAATTTTGACTTTAATAAATAAATTGAATTTCTTACCCCCCTTCTTGTTACATGTTCATTTATTAATTTTTTTGACCAAATTTTCTAATTAGACCTAGGTTGTAAATTCATTAGGCTAGGCGACAATTTTATTAGGGAAAATGTTTTTAAATCTTACGTGTCACATCATTCATTTTAAGGTTGTTTAGGTTTATTCAGTTACCAGTTAAAATCGCGACGTGCCCTTCAGGACTCACTAGGTTCTCCAAGTATGCCACTCGCCTCTTTCCTTTTTCCTTGCGCAACGTTCCCTTCAAGTCAAACTACATGATCCAAGGGTGCCACTTGCTTCTTTTAGATTTCCTTGCGTGGCGTGCCCTTCAAGATGCACTACGTGCTCCAAGGGTGCAACTCGCCTCTTGACTGACTTGGTAAACATAAAAAACCCCTGGATTCAATACTCTACCAGATTATCTTGTGGGAGACTAAGGGCCTCTAAGGAATAAGGCCCCTACCTTATTGCGTGCCCCTTAGAATCATCATGAGTGACTGCTGCAATTTTCCCTCACGACATCATGGATCTTCTCGAACTAGGTAATCGTTAACCTATTGTTTGAGCCAGGACGGGAGTGCTAGTAGGTTGTGGCAGGGTTTCTCCCACACCTCTCCCTCAAAGTATCTCATTGTTGTGCATGACCCCTCTACTCCACATGTGAGTATGGTCGGAAATCTATCATCATCCTACATCATCAACGAATCATGTCAGCAATAATAATCAATCATCATAACATCTAATCAAGTGTACATATGTCATATCAACAACAATCAAACCCTAATAGTCCACTCCCTGACTCGTTCTAGAGTCCAAGGGGTTTCATCGATGCCTCTGCATCCTCGAGGTCCAAAGTCCTACACACTCAAGAGAACCCAGTCAATAAAGCATGTCTATGTCAATAAAACAAAATAACATATCATCATATCCATAATGCCTCATAATCATAATCAGACAACCAATAGTATAATAATCCGTATCACTTGCAAGAAAGTGTCTTCATAGAATAAGTTCGCTCTGTGCACACAAGAGTAGGATGTTACAGATACAAATTACATTATGTTATGGGTGATTCTTTATTTCTAGTGATAACCCTATTTTCCATTATAAACATAAGGGGACGGTTATCGAAACTATGATATTAGCAATACCCCTATACAAAACACATATCAATAGTTTTAACATTAAATCAAGTGCGGATGGGATAAATTCTTGAGACTAAAAGTTAGATTAAAACTTGAGCTATGGTAGTTGACATAAGGTATCTCATGAAAATATAGGTGTACGCTCCTAATTAACTGGTCCCTACACTTGTCCAGACCTTGGTTTCTACTACTGAGCCCTTCATACACAATTCAAGATAGGATTAAATTCAACCATTCCTTTCACAAACATTCTTAAATTTGTGGCAGTGGTTTGGTAAGTGAAATGTCCAACTTAATTAATGGAGGACTATTAGGATTTATCTTCACCACTAAACATATACATGTGTTATCTGTATCTACTCACAACGAAGGTAAGGTACATATTGATACATGCAAGGGTTAATGTTCAGGTACGAGCTATCTACCCAATCCATACTCTTTGCATCTTATTTGTAGCAGAGTGTGCCCCTTGGTGTGAAGGCAGCACTCCAGGTGGCCTTCCCCACTGTAAGTTTTTACCAGGCATATTTTAACAATGTTAAGTGACCATTAATTTCGAACACGTTACACTTAGAGTTATTTCTAACAGAGTTATTCACTTAATGGATGCTTTACTTCATTATAGAGAGTGTTTCATTTCAGTGTTCTCTCTTGTTTTCAAGGTGAAATATTCTCACATTGGAATACGTGCATCCTTGCAGGTTCGAGACCCCGAGGTCTACATTGTCTTCCCTTCTTCTGGTAATCCCTATCTGTTCATAAGTTTATTTAAAAGTATTCAAGTATATAATTATATGTGTTCCCTTTCGTTTACATTTACACGTTGAAGTTACATGTTTCTTCCTTGGGTTTTTGAAATAGATTTTTGTGTGCATATTTTGTTGTTGGACTTATCCTACCCAGCATTCACAAATTGATACCCGTGGTAAGTATTCTAAACTTTCTGTGTTATTTATAAATGATTTTGTCACGAGTATCTTAAAGTATAACATTTTGGTTTCTATTGGCATGTATTTTGGAGTATTACATTCTCTTCCTATTTCTCAGAAAATGGTTTGGTTTCTACATGCCCAAGTACACATACCTTAAGGTATTCGGTGTTTTTATCGTGGGTTTTATAAATGGTTTCAAGACTAATATACCTTTATGCATTTTTGAAATATTTCTATGAAACAAGGGTTGGATTTCAGCTTAGGATGAACTCGGATTCCTATCCCGAATATTTCTAGAAAGATATGCTTCATGTAACAGATTCTAGAGACTCTTAATGTTTGAACATTGTCGTACAATGAATTTTTAATAATGCACAATTTTGATTTACGGATTTCCTCTTAGTTTCATATATAGAAGATGTATTGCATTGTCTTATATAATTCAGCCTTCTTGCATAATGTTATATAGAACAATTTCTTTTGCATAGGAAGTCTGGTTACATATTATCTATTTTATTTGCATACAATGTAGTGTTATACATTGTAGATTTTTTATTTCCTTTGCATGCAAATGCACTTTTAAACATTATAACAATTTATGTTGTTTTAGTTTTATCAAAAAATTATTAGATTATGTTTTCCTCTTGGATATACATATATATAATAATGCGGAGATTATTATAATATGCTTGTCGTAAATTCCTCTTTACATATACACAATTTATATACAAAGTTTTACTACTTTTGATATTACACATTTCCTCTTATTTCCTACATTATCTCAGGATTTATTTTGTAAACTTGATAATAGTGGCAGAGTACCCTTATTCTCATGTTCCTATGATATCATTTAAATTCATTCTTCATCTTGTATGAATTATATAAAATAATTCCGTGGTTTTCTACTAATTTATAAACACCCTATTGAAATTATAGGTTGGTCGTACCCTAGACACTAGAATAGTGTGATGAGGGTTGCTCCCAATACATCGGAAAAAGGCGACCAGAACAAAAAAAAGGGTGACCACTAAGGACTGGTCGCTTTGTCTCTTAAGGAAAGGTGTGGCCCCCTCTAAAAACACTTTATGTTTTCAATTATTTCTCCCAAAAAATTAAATTTTTGAGGCAACGATCCATGGGAAAAGTAAATCAACCGATTTTGTAGGTGGGTTTTCAACCGTTTGGAGAGATGCCTCACCGTTTTCTGAGAAAGGAAGCCATAAGATAGCCTCCTGAAACTGATATGAATTGTCCACTTAAAGTGTCCTTGCTGAAGTGATTTCTCAGTTTTTCACTTGTATATTGAGAGTAAACTTTTAGAGATTCTTAGACACAGTGGGAGAGATGGATACGACACCTATTCTACATTCAAACTTGGTGGTACTCATCACACCATATAATTATTTTTATTGGAATCCCAAGGCTTAATTCCAACTTAGAAGGAAAGGATTGTACAACTTGACGATGGTGACCTCTTAAGGAAAGGCGACATAACATGCAGAGACCATTGCAAACGCAGAGATTTACCCCTTTCAAAATGCAGGAGATCATCATTAAAGAAACACAGACGGTTTTCCATTCAACACAAAGATTTTACCCAAAAAAAAAATGCAGAGTTGATCCTTCAAGTAAATGCAGAGATAATCAATCAAAGAAATGTAGGGATAATCCTTCAAGGAAACTCAAGGGGTTCTCGAGGTTTAAGCAATCAAACGCAGAGGTACTCATTCACAAGAAGGAGAAAAGACTAGTCATTCAACCATGAGTCAATCAAACATAGAGATAAGTAAGGGATAGACAACTGCGAAAAATTTATCCTTCACTCATCATCCATGCACAAAAAAGAAGGGCATTAGAATCTATAGGTCTTTAAACACCGAATTGACGACCATCGATTCGGCTCCTGGCCTACTACTCAGGCACTGACTTATGACTAAAGGGATAAGGGACAAACATAAATTTCTTCATAATAATAAATAAAACAAATAGAAAAAATTCATTGCAATCAAGGTTGGGTTCACCAAGGGAATCATTTCAAATGCAACAATTGTAAGGTTGGGATGAATTTAAGTTCATGGATTATAAAATGCTAAGTAAAACATAATATTTACACAAAATAAATATAGTAATGAAAGAGAAGGAACAATATTAATCTACCATTCAAAAATAAATGCATTCATACCATAGCCAAATGCGACATCTCCGAGTCATTGTCCAGCGCACACTCCATCTAGCTCTCGCTTGTTGATCGATGTGACCTCACCGGTACCTCCCAGCCAACGCTACAGGTACTCTTCTTCCCCCTAAGCCCACCGAGCCAAAAAGGGGCCACGTACATAATACCAGAGAACTGCTAGCACCCATCTCACCTCACAAGGTCCAGCTACCACTCATTACCCGAGCTGGGTATCCCAACTCCCACAAGAGAAGTTCAATCAAGAAAAACATTTAGCAGCGTAACGTTATGCATAAAGATGATATCCATCCTCCTCCTCCTCCATCCTTTTTATAGAGATTTTAAAGTAATTAGTTTCACAAATTCTCATTAAATTCCCTTTTCATTTAATTAATTAGGAAAAACCTCCCCCGTACACATGTCACCCATCCCCTAGTTGCACCAGAAATTCAATTTTAATAATTAATTAATTATTCCTATTTCCCTCACCCACCTAAAAGAATTCCTAAAAACGCTCTGAGGTGTCCCAAAATTCCCTTACACTTCTTAAATGACTTACGCCTTACTAAATTCCTAGTTGAGTTCAAAACTAACAAGTTCCCAAGGAAATATTCCTTACTAAGTTAGACATTCAACTTTTTCTTTATGTTTCCCCTTTTCTTTATGTTTCCCCTTTTTCCTTATGTTTCTTATTTCTTTTAAGTTTCCCTCTTTTCGCTTTTTGACTAAAAAACAATTTAGCAAGTGTAGAAAAACAACCATTCACTCCTTTTTCTTTTTAACTAAAATTTAAATTACCATATGTAGATAAAACAACCATTTCCTTTTTTTTTAATTTTAATCCTCCCTTATAATTTTGACTTTAATAAATAAATAGAATTTCTTTCCCCCCTTCTTGTTACATGTTCATTTATTATTTTTTTTTACCAAATGTTCTAATTAGACCTAGGTTGTAAATTCACTAGGCTCGGTGACATTTTTATTAGGGAAAATGTTTTTAAATCTTACTTGTCACATCATTCATTTTAAGGTCATTTAAGTTTATTCACTTACTAGTTAAAATCACGACGTGCCCTTCAGGACTCACTAGGTGCTCCAAGTATGCCACTCACCTCTTTCCTTTTTCCTTGTGTGATGTGCCATTCAGGACGCACTACGTGCTCCAAGGGTGCCACTCGCCTCTTTCCATTTTCCTTGTGTGACGTACCCTTCAAGATGCACTATGTGCTCCAAGGGTGCCACTCACCTCTTAATTGACTTGGTAGACATCAAAAACCCCTGGAGTCAATACTCCTCCATGTGATCCTGTGGGATAGTAAGGGCCTATAAGGAATAAGGCCCCTACCTTCTTTTGCACCCCTTAGAATCATCATGAGCGATTGTCCCAGTCTTCCCTCACGACATCGTGGGTGTTCTCAAACTAGGTAATCGTTAACCTACAGATCAAGCCACGACGAGAGTGCTAGTAGATTGTGGCAGGGATGCTCCCACACCTCTCCCTCAAAGTCTCTCATTGTCGTGAATGACCCCTCTACTCCACAGGTGAGTATGGTCGACAAGCTATCGTCAACCTGCATTATCAACAAATCATGTCAGCAATAATAACTAATCATCATAACATCTAATCATGTGTACATATGTCATATCAAAAACAATCAAACCCTAATAGTCCACTCCCTGACTCGATCCAGAGTCCAAGGGGTTTCATCGATGCCTTTGCATCCTCAAGGTCCAAAGTCCTGCACACTCGGGAGAACCCAGTCAATAGTGCATGTCTATGCCAATACAACAAAATAACATATCATCATATCCATAATGCCTCATAATCATAATCAGACGACGAATAGTATAATAATCCATATCACTTGCAAGAAAGTGTCCTCGAAGAATAATTTAGCTCTGTGCATGCAAGAGCATGATTGATGCAGAAGAATTGCCCACATCAAGCGAGCCAGCATGGAATGCAATCAGATAGCTAGACTAGACCAGCACTAGTTTTGAAATTGTCTTGAAGACAATGCGCCAACCTTAAATGTGATATTAAAGAGAGACGTACTTTTATATTGTAATCATACCTTGAGCGTCCCGCTCTCGTCTGAAGTAGATAGAGGCATTTATGTTGAGATGAAATAGGTAGATAGAAATTTAATATTAGATTAGAAAGTTTTAGAAAGAAAGAGGGAAACGGGATATAGACACCCTCATTGTGTATTGTAATATAATTGTGAGCATTGAGAAGAAGAGATACAGAGAGCTGTGGAAGAACACCCATGTACACAGCTTGAATTAATAGAGAAATTTAATTCAAATCCATGGTTTTGTGTTTGTTCTCTGTGTATGTATGTTTAATGCTATGCTCATGAGTATTTACTTCCTGTTATGCATTTGTTTTACATGTTATGTATGAATGATTTCTCGCTGAGTGTTTGAAATATGAGAAAGGAAGTAGGAGAAATGAGTTTCAATTGTTTCTCTATCTGAGAAAGGATTCCTGCAAGGAGTGCAGTTGAAGTCGTCCGCAAGGAGTGCATTGATAGAAGGATCAGATAGTTTAATTCTTGTTCTCGTTCACTCACAAGTGAAATTAGGTTATAGGATCCATGCAAGGAGTCTGCAGGCTAAGGAAAGTCTTAGTTGTGAATCTGAGTGAAGTATTGAAGGACTACTATTGTAGGAGTGCACAGAGTCCAAGGTATTCAACACTTGGAAGTGTCTGAGAGTTGTCGCAAGGAGTGCGAGCAAGAATATTCTCTAAGACTCAGAGTCATGAGAAAGCTCAGGAAGGATAGGACCTTGAAGTGGTTGAAGAATAGTGCAGGGGAGTTATGAATAGAAGTGTCTAGGAGGCGTCGTGAGTTGTGCGAAGAGGGAATGCTTGGTTCACGCATAGATTCACAAAGGAGAGAACAGACGGTCAGGATCTCGTGGAGAGGATTTGTGAAATCCCACCAGCCATTAGATCTTCCAGAGAAGCGAGGATGACATGATTACATCTGGAGTTTAAGCTCAAGGGATTGTGGACCTTCGGATCAGCCCATAGTTACCCGTCAACTGTTCGATTTGGCAGGAGTTGCATCGGGTTTAAGACTTCGTGAGCAGAGTAGAACTCCGAGAGGCATCGGATTATTGAGGCGTCAGAGTTCGGGAAATCGAAGATCCCGTGAACTAGAGATCGGAAAATCCATCGTGGAAGTCCCGACGATCTTAGAGCCATCCATCTGTTGGGATAGGTGGCAGGAACCAGGAGTCATCGGTATATCGGGGTTTTAAAAGTCAATATCCCGAGACATTTTGAGTTCCGAAATAGCGAGGGGATCATAGCCATGGATCTTGAGAGGGACACGTGTCGTGTGATCACTCAATCGGAGATTTGGTCATTGGGGTTCATAGAAGTGTAGTGGTTAGACTTTGAATTTGGGTGAAGTCCGAGGTTAGAGATGAACCGCCCATCATTTGGGACACGTGTTAGAAGATCTGAAGAAGTCAGGGTTTGGAGTATCGGAGGTTTCAAGGACAGGATACTCTTGCAATTTGGAATTGCAAAACACGATATCATGACAGGGTAGAGCAATGTGGGACCACAAGAGCCGGAGTGGAAGACAAATGGCACAAGTTATCGGGGTTTCGCAGCGAGAAGTGTCGAACCATTGACATCAGGATTCGTGATCCCGCGAAGTCAAAAATCTTGATAGAAGTGACGGGAAGTTGAAGGGACAACTCGTGCGTGCGTCGGAGTTTCGGTGTATCGGGCATCGGGAGTTGGAGAACTGAGTTGCTTGGCATCATGAGTAGAAAAATAGCGATAGGAGAAGTCTCGAAAGGAGAATATAAGGGTCAATGTTGACTTGCATCGGGGTTCGAGGATTCGAAGCACCAACACTCGACCATTAATCTCGCCATATAGTGAATTATGATTCCCCGATAAGTAAAGAAGGGGAACGTGCAAAGAGTTTTGTGGGTGTAGATTTCCCGATAGAGAAATAGAAGGACCGGTTTGTGTTCTTCGGGTCAAGGAAGGTGGAAAGATCCTGTGAGCGGACGTGCCTAAGGAGCGAGCTTACGTCAAGTGGTATTAGAGCTTAGAAAATCTTAGAAAATCTTCTTTGCTTTCTGTAGCGGGGAAGAGGAGAATTCGCCATTCCTCCGAGAATAAGAGATAGAGAATCACTCGATCCAGAGGAGGAAAGGGAAATGCCCAGAGGAAGGGGTAGGCAAGTGCAGATTCCAGAAGTAGAAAGAGATCTGCATAACTTATGCGCTATGATTGTGGACATGGAGATAAGGCAAAGGCACACAACTGATGTAGGAGATATTAGTGAGTCCAAAAATGAAGTTGATGCTGGACATGGAGAAGAAGAAGTCACAGTAGAATATGCAGCAAATGAGCGCTTATTTAAAGATGTTGCAAGAATGGGTGCAAAGGTAAAGATGGACATTCCAGTTTATGAGGGAAATCTGGATGTAGAAGAGCTTATGGACTAGATTAGAGCTCTGGACACCTGTTTTGACTATGAAGATGTCGAAGAGGACAAGAAAGTCAGGCATGTTGTCATGAGATTAAAAGGACATCCAGCCTTGTGGTGGGATGAACTACAAGTGGATAGGCATTGCCAAGGGAAGCAGAAAATTAAGAGCTGGGATAAGATGATAGCGAAGATGAAGGCAAAATTCATCCCGAGAGACTATCAAATTTCTCTATTCATGAGGATGCCGAACCTGAGATAGAAGATGATGATAGTAAAGGAATATACTGAAGAATTTTATAGGTTGAATATCAGAGCAGGGCATCACGAAAGCAATGACGAAAAAGTGGCTAGGTATATGAATGGCCTGAGATATGAGATTCAGGATGAAATGAGTATGATGACCATCCGAATGGTAGAAGATGCTTATCAGATGGCTCTAAAAGATGAAGAGAAGATGAATCGAAAGTAGAGTCAGAGGGGCTGAGGCAGAAGTCAGCCCAGACGCAAATCAGTTGCCCAAGAAAGAACCCAAAAGCCCAGGGATGATTGGAAGAAACCTCAGACTCGAGCAGAGAGAGGTGGAACCTCACAGCGAGGGAAATACGCTGAGAAAAGAGAACAACATACTAAGAAGAGAGGAGGATATGTTGATAATAATAGGTTTCCTCATACCAGAGATAGAGGAAGAGGCAGAGGTGGAGTAATTACATGCTTCACATGTGGAAAGAATGGACACAAGTCTTATGAGTTTCCAGATAAAAAGAAAGATGGGGGAGAAGCTCACATCGCCGAGGCACAGGGGGAAAATGTTGAGGCGGAGGACGCTGAAGGAAGAAGATCACTGGTGATGTGGAAAGTCCTTTTGACACTAGAGAAAGAAGTGGAAAGTTCAGTCCAAAGGACCAAACTTTTCAGAACATCTTGCAAGACCAAGGGTTGGGCATGCAAGGTCATTGTGGACAGCGGTAGCATGAAGAATCTCGTTTCAACCGAGATGGTAGAAATACTGGAGTTGGAGATGAATGATCACCCAATTCCATATAAAGTTTCATGGCTACAAAAAGGACATCAGGTAAATGTCACTAAACAGTGCTTAGTTGAACTCAAGATAGGAGGATATAATGATAAAATCTTGTGTGATGTTATTCCTATGGATGTTTGTCATCTATTGCTGGATAGACCGTGGCAATATGATAGAAATGTGATTCATGATGGGAGGATGAATACATATACCTTAGAAAAGAGCGGGAGGACACACATGTTACTTCCAATCAAGGATAAGGAGGTGAAACCAGAAGTAAGAAACACAGTACTTCTCATGAGTGGGAAGGAACTTATTACAAAGGTTAAGAAGAAGGAGGATCCACAGTTCATTGTCGTTAGGAAGCTGAGGATTGTTCTGACTAGAAAAAGAGTGGATGATTTACCAGAGGAGGTTCAGGAACTGCTGGAAGAGTTCGCTGACATTGTAGTGGATGAATTACCTCATTCGTTGCCACCGATGAGGAGTGTGAGTCATCACATTGATCTCATACCAGGAGCAAGTTTCCCAAACAAAGCAACGTACAGATTGATGCCACAAGAGAATGAAGAGGTTAAAAGACAAGTCCAGGATTTGTTGGACAAAGGTTTGGTTAGGGAAAGCTTGAGTCCGTGTGCCATTCCAACAGTACTAAGTCTGAAGAAAGACAGAGGCTGGAGGATGTGTACCGACTCAAGGGTGATCAACAAGATAACCATCAGGTACATATTTCCATTGCCGAGGATGGATTATTTGATGGATTGCTTAAGTGGAGCAATTTTTTTTTCGAAGATTGACTTGAAGAGTGGATATCACCAGATTCGCATGAGAGAGGGTGATGAATGGAAGACAACATTCAAAACTAATGAAGGGTTGTATGAATGGCTTGTTATGTCATTTAGCTTAACAAATGTGCCAAGTACCTTCATGAGTTTGATGAACGAACTCCTGAAGGAGTTCATCGGGAAATTTTTCATTGTGTATTTGGATGACATAATGGTTTTCAGTAAAACTGCAGTGGAGCATCTGAAGCATTTGGCTATAGTGATCCAGAAATTGCAGCAGGAGAAGTTGTTGGTAAACATGAAGAAGTCCTCATTCATGAAGACAGAACTCATCTACTTGGGGTTTGTTATTTCGGAAAATGAGTTGAGGATGGATCTAGATAAAGTGGAGGTAATAAAAAATCGGCCATCGATGAAAAATATCTTTGAGGTGAGAAGTTTTCACGAATTAGCTAGTTTCTACCGAAAATTCATTAGGAGTTTCAGTGGAATCAACACAACGATGAGGGATACAGTGAAGAAAAGACATAAATTTTTTCATTGGACTGAAGAGGCTGAGAAAAGTTTCAATCTGTTGAAGAGGAAGATCACAGAACAATCAGTTTTGGTGTTACCGGATTTCCAAAAGACATTTCAGGTGAAATGCGATGCAAGAAGATTTGCGATATGAGCGGTCTTGAGTCAAGATGACAAGCCAATTGCATATTTCAGCAAGAAGCTGAATGAAGTGAAGGTGAAGTATTCCACATATGATAGGGAATTTTATGCCATCATTCAGGCATTGAAAAAGTGGAGGCACTATTTGATTCTGAAGGAATTTGTTTTGTACAGTGATAACCATGCATTAGAGTTTGTGACTCAATAGGAGAAGTTGAATCAAAGGCATGTTAAGTGGGTTGAATACATGAAGAATTTTCCATTTGTGATTAAACATATTTATGGTACTGCTAACAAAGTTGTTGATGCTTTGAGCAGGAAATATTTGATGTTGCAGGAATTCAGAGTCAAAACATTGGGTTTTGATGATCTCAGGGACATGTACATAGATGATACAGACTTCAAAGAAGCGTATGAAGTAGTTGAGAATTTGGTTCTCAGAGACAGGAGTCAATGGATGGAGTATATGATCCAGGAAGGATTGTTGTTTAAGGGCAATTAGCTGTGTATTCCAAATTGTTCCATGAGGGAGAATCTGTTGAAGGATAAGCACAACGGAGGATTGTCCGGACAATTCGGTCATGAAAAAACATTTGCGAAGCTGAACGAATCATACTTTTGGCCAGGGATGTGATCAAAGGTCAAGAGATTTGTAGACAGGTGTAGAATTTTCCAACATTCGAAGGGGAGGAAGCAGAATGCAGGTTTTTATCAACCATTGCCCATACCAGAGAGGCCATGGGATGTGATTAGAATGGATTTTGTATTGGGGTTGCAAAGGATGCAAAGCGGATTTGATTCAATCTTTGTGGTGGTGGATAGATTTTTCAAGATGACACATTTTATCCCATGTCAGAAAACCAATGACACGACTCACATCGCGAACCTGTTTTTCAAAAAAGTCATTTGAATTCACGACTTACCAAGGAGTATTGTTTCGGATTGAGACACAAAGTTCATAGGACATTTCTAGAGAAATTTATAGAAGAATCTGGGAACTAACTTATTGTTTAGTTCAGTGTATCATCCGCAGATGGATGGACAGACAGAAGTGGTAAACAAAAGTCTGGGAGATTTTCTGAGAAGCTTGGTGACAGAGCACCACAACAGTTGGGGCAATATATTGCCATAGGTAGAGTTTTTGTATAACGACTCAGTGAACAGGAGTACAGGGCAAAGTCCATTTCAGATTGTTTATGGCATGCAGCCGAGGGGAATTTCCGAATTGAGGGATTCAGAACAGAATGCAACTAGGAGCGCTAGTGCAGAAGATTTCGCAGAAGCGATGAAGGAACTTCACAACCAGGTGAAGGAGCGATTGCTAAAATCAAGCCAAGAATATAAACGAAGAGCCGATCAGCATAGAAGACAACTTCAGTTCGAGGTTGGTGATCTAGTTCTTGCACATTTGAGGAAAGAAAGGTTCCCAAGAGGAACGTATAATAAATTGAAGATGAAGAAAATTGGACCTTGCAAGGTCTTGAGAAAATTTGGAGAAAATGCTTATGAGATTGAATTACCCGATGGGATCGGAATTTCTCCAATATTCAATATCTCAGATTTATACCCATATAGAGTTGGGGAAACAGAGACTGGAAGTGATGCACAGTTAGAGGTTCAGTGGAAAAAGCAGTTGCCGGTTGCAGAGAAGCCGCAGATGGAGTGCATAGTGGACAAAAGAATTGACAAGAAGACCAGGAGGAAAGAATACTTTGAGTATCTGGTCAAATGGAAGAACCAGCCAGTTGAAGATGCCAGCTGAGAGAATGAGGCAGAGATTCTGAAGCATGGAAAGACCGTGCAGGAGCTCATGGACATGAGCCCATGAAAATTTTCAAGCGAGGGAGTATAATGCAGGAGCATTTCCCATGTCAAGCGAGCCAGCACGGAATGCAATCAGACAACTGGACTAGACCAGCACAAGTTTTGAAATTGTCTAGAAGACAATGCGCCAACCTTAAATGTGATATTAAAGAGAGATGTATTTTTATATTGTAATCAGACCTTGAGCATCCCGCTCTCGTCTAAAGTAGATAGAGGCATTTATGTTGAGATGAAATAGGTAGATAGAAAGTTAATATTAGATTAGACATTTTTAGAAAGAAAGAGAGAAACATGATATAGACACCATCATTGTGTATTGTAATATAATTCTGAGCATTGAGAGGAAGAGAAATAGAGAGTTGTGGAAGAGCACCCATGTACAGAGCTTGAATTAATAGAGAAGTTTAATTAAAATCCATGGTTTTGTGTTTGTTCTCTGTGTATGTATACTGAATGCTATGCTCATGAATATTTACTTCCTGTTATACATTTGTTTTACATGCTATGTATGAATGATTTCTCACTGAGTGTTTGAAATCTGAGAAAGGAAGTAGGAGAAATGAGTTTCAATTGTTTCTCTATCTGAGCAAGGATTCTTGCAAGAAGTGCAGTTGAAGTCATCCGCAAGGAGTGCGTTGACAGAAGGCTTAGATAGTTTAACTCTTGTTCTCATTCACCCAGAAGTGAAATTGGTTTATAGGAGCTGTGCAAGGAGTGCGCAGGCTAAGGAAAGTCTCAGTTGTGAATATGAGCGGAGTATTGAAGGACTACTACTGCAGGAGTGCACAAAGTCGAAGGTATTCAGCACTTCGAAGTGTCTGAGAGTTGCCGCAAGGAGTCCGCGCAAGAATTTTCTCTAAGACTCAGATTCGTGAGAAAGCTCAGGAAGGATAGGACCTTCAAGTGGTTGAAGAACAGTGCAGGGGAGTTACGACTGGAAGTGTCTAGGAGGTGTCGTGAGTTGTGCGTAGAGGGAACGCTTGGTTCACGCACAAATTCACAAAGGAGAGAACAGAGGGTGAGGATCTCGTGGAGAGGATTTGCGAAATCCTACCGGCCATCAGATCTGCTAGAGAAGCGAGGAGGATACGATTACATCCAGAGTTTAAGCTCAAGGGATTGTGGACCATCGGATCAACCCATAGTTACCCGTCAACTGTCCGATTTGGCAGCAGTTGCATCGGGTTTAAGCCTTCGTGAGAAAAGTGGAACTCCGAGAGGCATCAGATTATTGAGGCGTCACAGTTTGGGAAATCGGGGATCCCGTGGACTAGAGATCGACAATTCCATCATGGAAGTCCCGACGAGCTCAGAGTCGTCCATCTGTTGGGACAGGTGGCAGGAACCAGGAGTCATCAGTATATCGGGGTTTCAAAAGTCAAGTGCCCGAGACCTTTTGAGTTCCGAAATAGCGAGGGGATCATAGCCGTGGATCTCGAGAGGGACACGTGTTGTGTGATCACTCAATCGAAGATTTGGTCATCGGGGTTCATAGAAGTGTAGTGGTTATACTTTGCATTTAGGCGAAGTCTGAGGTTTGAGCTGAACCGCCCATCATTTGGGACGCGTGTCAGAAGATCTGAAGATCTCGGGGTTCAGAGTATCGGAGGTTTCTAGGACAGGATACTCTTGCAATTTGGAATTGCAAAACGCGATATCCTGATGAGGTAGAACAATGTGGGACCACAAGAGTCGAAGTGGAAGACAGATGGCACAAGTTATCGGGGTTTCGCAGCGAGAAGTGTCGAACCATTGACATCAGGATTCGCGATCCCGCGAAGTCTGAAATCCCGATAGAAGTGACGGGAAGTTGAAGGGACAACTCGTGAGTGCGTTGGAGTTTCGGTGTATCGGGCATGAGGAGTCGGAGAACTGAGTTGCTTGGCATCGCGTGTAGCGAAATCGCGATAGGAGAAGTCCCGACAGGAGATTCGAGGCACCAACGCTCGACCATTGACCTCGTGATACTGCGAAGTCCGATTCCCCAATAAGTAAAGAAGGAAAACGCGCGAAGAGTTCTGTGGGTGTAGATTTCCCGATAGAGAAATAGAAGAACCAGTTTATGTTCTTCGTACCGAGGAAGGTGGAAAAATTCTGTAAACAGACAAGCCTGAGGAGCGCACGTGCGTCAATGATGTTACATATACAAATTACATTATGTTATGAGTGATTCTTTATTTCTAGTGATAACCCTATTTTCCATTATAAATATAAGGGAAGGTTATCGAAACTATGATATTAGCAATACCCCTATACAAAACACATATCAATTGTTTTAACATTAAATCGAGTGCACATGGGATAAATTATTGAGACTAAAAGTTAGATCAAAACTCGAGCTATCGTAGTTGACATAAAGTATCTCGTGAAAATATAGGTGTACGCTCCTGATTAACTGGCCTCTACACTTGTCTACACCTTGGTTTCTACTACTTAACCCTTCGTACACAATTCGAGATAGGATTAAATTCAATCATTCCTTTCACAAACGTTCTTAAATTTGTTGCACTGGTTTGGTATGTGAAATGTCCAACTTAATTAATGGACGATTGTCAAGATTGATCTCCACCGCTAAACAGATACATGTGTTATCTGTATCCACTGACAACGAAGGTAAGTTACATATCGATACATGCAAGGGTTAATGTTCCAAGGACCAAAAGGTACAAGTTGTCGACCCAATCCCTACTCTTTGCGTCTTATTTGTAGTAGAGCGCGCCCCTTGGTGCGAAGGCACCACTCCAGGTGGCCTTCCCCACTGTAAGTTTTTACCAGGCATATTTTAACAATGTTAAGCGACCATTAATTTCGAACACATTACACTTGGAGTTTTTTCTAGCAGAGTTCTTCACTTAATGGATGCTTGACTTCATTATAGAGAGTGTTTCATTTCAGTGTTCGCTCTTGTTCTCAAGGTGAAATATTCTTGCATTGGAATATGTACATCCTCGCAGGTTCGAGACCACGAGGTCTACATTGTTTTCCCTTCTTCTGGTAATCCCTATCTGTTCATAAGTTTATTTAAAAGTATTCAAGTATATAATTCTTTGTGTTCCCTTTCGTTTACATTTACACGTTGAAGTTACATGTTTCTTCCTAGGGTTTT
>ML846397.1:11976-35720 GCA_009831015.1 Picea engelmannii
TCCACCGATGAGGGTGAGTGAAGGGTGGTTGTGCAAACTAAAGATGTATATTCATACTGGCTAAATGTAGGCGTAATCTAATTCTAATCTAAGCTATCCTAGATAGGAGAAAACTATAGTAAAAGAATGAATCTGTGTGATTCTTCGAGCGATGTCAAATTGTTTGATATCCGTGAATGAAGAGACATGACCTTCACCATTGAATTTTGGGTTTGACAAGAGATTCATTGTCTTAACTAGAATTCCCTCAGTAGCTCTCAAAAGACTTAAAGGGTCATCCCATACAAAGGTATGGAGAGGAGCCATGGGATGGTTAAGAGTTAAATGAAATGACTCCACACGGGCAAGCTTATTATCCAACCCTCCTTCTAGCACCAATTTTTTTGATGGGTCTAAATTCACTCGACAATAATAAGGGGTTATCCTCGGTAAGAAGTCCCAATTAGAACTCTCACTGTTTGGAATAGGGAACCCATCCAGATTCTGGCCCAGTAGCCATTGTTGGTTTCGTTCTATCGATTGCGGCCTGGTCCACCAATGAGGGTAAGTGATGGGTGGTTGTGAAAATGAAAGATGTAGATGAAGACTATCTAAATGAAGACCTAATCTAATTCTAATCTAACCTATCCTATCTAGGAGAAAACAATATTAAAAGAATGAGTTGTAATGAAACTAAACTATGCCTAAACCCCAATTAGATAGTTATCATAAAGGCACACAATTAGAAACACATGCATACAATTCTATAACTAGAATAGTCTAAGTCACATTTCTGTATACATTCACAACTCATTTGCTCAGGACATGCAATATAAGAAAGAGTAACAAAACTTCAAGAAAACATATATTGCGTTATAATAGTCCATAAAACAAACATGCTCTTACAACCCATGTGAACATCAAACATTCTGCTTGAAATAGTTCACATCAAAATAATGACACATGCGAGTCCTTCTCTCTATCAAAAGCTGGCCCTGAGGGCTTATTTGTACTAATAGTTTCAACAATAGTACATGAAAACTCTAAGTACAACTCTCCAATTTTAGTTGACGCTGCATTCCCCAAGTAGTTCAAAAGTGTACAATGTTTGAAGAGCCAAAATCCATAGTTTTGGGTTCAATTATCGTATTTATTGAGGTTCAATAAGCCTTTTGGCCTTTCATCTCCCTCCGTGACCTTTTGTTTTCCAATTTTTGTCTGCATCCTCGTTGTGATGATGAGTAACAAGGACAACAGTTACATTGCAAATTTGTCTCCTAGCATTGGTGGACCGTCATGGATTTTTGCCATAGTGCACCTTGTCCGTCGTAATGATTGGCTTGGGAATTAGGGAATTGGTAGTCGTAGGGTTTAGAGTCCTTCTTCACTAGTTCGAGCTTGGTTCCCCTTACGGCTTCCCGTTTATATAACAATCGACATCATTTTACTCTTTTATTTTCTTTGGTTGTGGATCGCATTTCTAGAGTGCATCTCCCTCTAGGAATCAATACTTAACATTGTTCAACATAAAGTAGATGAGAGTAAATACAAATAAACCATAAAGACTAATGATTAGAATCTGTATGAATGGAAAATAAAATAATCTAAATGTCAAGTAGTCTTCCCTAGATTCAATCCCTGGTTCGTCCACTCATGATTGAGGTGTTGCGTTTTTCAGGGCTGCCGACAATGTACTATATATTCATCTAAAAATAAGTATACCATGCGTTAGGAATTTCTCAAATCATATAACTATAAAGGTGTATATCTCGTAATACCTTTACATTAGTATAAATAATGTGCACAACCGACACCCGAGTCAAAATTTATGGTCGATTTACAAGAGGTAGTTGTTTTAATTTCGGAGGAGTTAGTGCTAACTCCTCCGACTTGCCATCGGAGGAATTAATACTAACTCCTCTGACTTGTATCATAGTGTTTTGAACTAACTCCTCTGATATGTATCAAAGGAGTTTGTTCTAACCCCTCCAATATGTATTGGAGGAATTGAAGGGAAATCTTTTGAATTGCTTCGGAGGATTCAAAGGGAACTTCTCCTTCTGGGGAAAGAAAAAATTGGAAAAAATTCTAAGTGTCGAACTGGCAAAAGAAAATGAGAACTTGAGTTTGAAAGCCCATAACTTTCTCATACGATTCCCGATTGAGGTTTCATTTTTTGCAACGTGGAGAAAAAAAAGAGACGCTTCTATAAAGATAATTGAACATGTTTTTTCCATCATTTGAGTGGATTCATTTCTAATGACGACCACGACTATCGAGGCTTGCTTGCTGGGAAATCCTAGACGATTATTTTGGCACATTCAGACCTCGAATTTTGATTCCATCAGTTGCGTTGGGATCATACTTGCATAATATATATAGTATGCCTTTTTGGTTGTGAGAAATACACTTTGAATAATACCCAAAATTTGTTCTCGAATGTGTTTTCAATGGAAGTATGTGCTCCGTTCTTGCTATTTCTTCATCTGAATCTGGTTCTTTAAATTTTCAATTCATCTAAGATATGAAGGATATTATATAATTCATTAAAAATGAGGTAATATGTAAGAAGAATAGAAATATAAATCCATCAAAAAACCCAACTGACATTCGGTGTGCCTGGCACTGTGTAGGAGTTGGGAGAACTAGGTTTTTGTCGAGATGCATTTCAGAGCCAACACAAGACCTACATATGCTTCAGTTAACCCATATGATGATATACAACATTTTCATTCTCATGGTTATCCATAAAATCAAGAGGTGCAAATAAAATATGATGCGGTGCATGAATACGAACTACTGACGACACTGGAAAACTTGATTATGAATGCAGTCTAGAGTGGATCAGGTGAGATAGGAAATCAATGAACAATTGTTTATATAGGCATGTATATTTTAGTCATTGATAATTGTAAGGAGATTGAATGATGAGCACAACAAGATGGGATCTGAGCTGGGAGAGGGATGAGATAGGCCTCAAGACGAAAGTGGGTTACACTCATCAGGACAACATTGGTGAGAGGGAGTAGGTGGTCATCGATGCACTTGAAAACAACGAGGGGTTGACAAAATTCCATTGATGCATTTGTGACAATGGAGGGAAAGTTGTCAATGGGTAGCACGTCGAGAACGAAAAGTTGAACCTCATCGATAAGCAATGCAACAAAGTGGAAGGGAGGGAGTGCCATTATTATGTTATGCAACGACGCAAGTAGAAGGGAGTCAACTGGTGAAACGTGTGAGTGTGATGAATATAATCATGTGACCAATATCGGTGAGATGACATTGATAATACGAACTTCACCGATGATGAAGATGTGTGTCAATGAGGTTTGGCGGAAGCGCTATAGCGCGTTATCTAAGTTCAAAGGGAGGTGGATGATGAAATGATGAAAACATCAATGGCTTGTCAATGAAAATGTGGAAGGAGGATGCACGCTTCACTACACTATGTATCAACGCAAGAAGAGGGGACTCGTCAAAGTGTGGATTGTTGGGAAAAAGTGATCTTAGGAGATACTGGAAATGATAAGGTGAGCTATTTGCACAAGGGAGAGAGTGCAAGGGTTTCAGTTGGAAGAATTGAAGGGGGGGGGGCAATTTCTTGTCTTGGATAGAGGCTAAGACAATAAAATTGGGAGGTTGTTGTGTGGGAACAACAAATGGTGACACATTGGGCAAAGCCAAAATCTCTGCTATTCTTTCCTAACTGGTAAGCATAAAATATAGAGGGTCATGAAATTTACTTTTAAGTTCAAAAACATTCTATAAATAATGCGTAACAGTTACCTGGAATATTGCATCGTGGTGGGCTCACTGTATATTTTTACCTTATACAAATCTACTGCAAACATATATTCAGTAAAAGAACAAAAAATATACAATGGAAAATACAAACATTAAACATATATTTTTCCCCTGGAAACCCAAATCGTGAAAACCAACATATTCTATATTCATTCATAGTGATACATTGTTTACAATACAATATACATATAGGAGCCAACGACATCCAAAACCCTAACCCAAYGACCTGGATTAGTCCACAACCCTAATTCCTTATCTGGAAATAGAAAACSATTGACAAAACCATGTGYTGAAAAACCACCTAAATATGTGACATGTTTCCCGAGGCAGGTGACACGTTTCTCAAGGTAGGTGACACTACTACTTGTGCAAATAATATAATTCATACCCAACACTCACTGGTGATGCTTTCATATTGGCTAACAGAGCTCGTCTGTTGTAGATAGAGGATGAATGATAACAACGTTTATTTCCTTAAACTGCGTCGACGATCCGGGTTGATATCTCCATCTTGGGGTTGATATAGGTTTGGGATAAATAAAGTTTTTTCACAAGGTGCATATATAGATATCTCACAAGTGTTGCTCCACTTTCAATGAGTGTCCATAGCTATGGTGGAGTCACCAAAAGTCATAGACCTTGCTCCGCTTCCAGCGAGCGTCCATAGCCTCGTCATAGATATTTGCATGTCCCCTAGTCTGGTCAAACTTTCCTTTCCATTCCTTCCCGACTTATTTAGTGCATGCTTAGCATTCGATGGATGGGGAAAGCGATGGAATTTTTAGCCTGATAAGGGATGACTGCCAAATTTCGAGATTTATTTGTATATTTGCTACACCTAGCTACATAGAGATATCTCTTCTGGGTTTTCAGCCTTTATACTTTGAGACTTCGGATTTCACGTGATCAACTACTTAGTGTGTGAATGGTTCCTCCATTACATAGGATCTTTGCTAGCCAATATGCAAGATTGACTGTTGATTAACCATTATGTTCAGTCATGGTTTAACTACTATCACAACATCCCCAAATAGTTCTGATTCATCTTTAAACAAAGACCCCTAATTCTGCTCATGAGCTAGGAAAGAGATGCAAGATTATTCGTGCATGCTTCTAGTGTGAAGGTGTTTCCTGTGAAAAGACAAACAAATGTGAGAGGTCTATATATCATTATATATAAATAGAAATCATGAGGTGAAATAGAAATTAGAAATGAACTGCTTCCAATGAAAAAGATGATGATGAAAGAACGAGAAGATAAGTGTTTGTAATCTAGAGATGAACTCAGCCTAAAATATGATGCACTGAAAAGTGAAAGTTTAGCTACATGAAAATTGAATATGTGTAATCAATGAAGAAGATAAGATAAAAGAGAGGTCTTGGATGTGAGTGTTTCCAACAACTTTCAAGGAACTTCATGCATTCCAACAAGCCAAAAGTTTGTGGCATCTTGATAAGACTAATCTATGTGAAGTTATTGGTAATGTTATATCATTTAGATGAGCTTGGTGTTAGCGTTGACTGAAAATTGCACTCTTCATCCATATGTTTTTAAGGCTTTCAATTTAGTTGTGCAGCCTTGTGCTTCAGAAGGGTAAGGGTTACCAGAATTCCACTTCGCTATCTACCAGATTTATCTTCTTTGGTATTGTGAGATATTTACTTCCTTCCCCAATTATTCCAGCTCCATAACCTATCCTGGGTCTTTCTCAACATTGTCCTTTTCAAATGAATATACCTTTCCCTGATCATATTTTGTTTGGAAATCTTCCCTTTGTGCAACACAAGGATATAGTTGTGACGATCATCAATTCTTCTATCGTAGAGTAACCATCACTCCAAGATTGTTATCAATATAAACAATCTTGAGTGAGGCAGTGTACAACAAATGTGATTTCTTCAATCCAATCTCAATCTTGGTTGAACTGTAAAGAATTCCCCAACATATGTTCTTTCAACATTTTGGGGTAATCGACTGCCCAACTATCAATCTCAGGGTAACTGTTGCTGAAATGAGTGAAATTTTCAATTGAACCTCTCGGAGAATTCCTGCACATGGTTTCCTCATGAAGATGGACGAGAGCCAAAGTAGAACCAAAATTTTAGTGAAACAAAATGAAAAGCATTGCACTTAAATAAGAAAACTTTGATGAAAAAGAAATTAAACTAAAGCAATCACTACAAACGACAAATTAAGCTATTAACAATTGGTGGTCTTTATTGAAGCAAACAAAACAAATATCAACCTATGTTATTCATATGAAAATAAAACAAATATCTAAGTTATGAAGGAATAAAGGAAGTAATATGACTATTCTAATCCTATTCCTAACCTAACCTACACTAGCTGAAAGGAAGCTAGATGTAAGTGTAGTGCCAGTGAAGCCAATCAATTAACTCCAAACCTACAATTGCATACTTATTGAAGGTCAATTGTGAAGAATGAAGCAATAAGAGATGAAATATAGGAAGAATTTATTTAAGTGCATATCCACCTAGTAAATTGAATTTGATAGCATTATTGTTCATGGGAAATGCAGACGTGTAGGATTCCTCCAACCAAGTTTCAATTATGTCATAAAATTTACAATGATCATCATATGAATTTTGGAAGGAAATCAATAACGAGATACATACTTGATGAGGTTCATGAATGAAAATTACATGCAATGTACTTTGTAAGGGAGTCTCAAAGTGGGTGATATTTCTCATCTCAGGGGTAGTAGTAAGACAACAAGCACTTGGCATAATCATCAATAGAAATTGGAGTGTCTCATTGTCGATGTAAATCTCCCTAGGTTCAAATTTTACGTACTCTACATGTTGAGAGGAGAGATAATGGTGGATTTTCTGAGGGAAACATTGAGTGAAATATAGTTCCAAATCCTCTCCTATGACATCAACAAACTCATGCGAGGAGTGCTGGAGCATTGAAATAACATCCAAGGACGATTGATGAATTTTCCCCTGAGGAATAACAAGTAATTCTAGGGCAGGTTGAGGCGATAACATTTCCTGTATTAACTCAATGTTTCCTATTCTTTGCATGATGATGAGTTGTTCGTTTATTGTGATTTGTTCATAAGGATAAAAAATATCATGGTGCTCTGCATACTTTATATTTTCAGTGATTAGTATATATTCATCAAGATCAGGAATCTCAAATTGTGTGGGATCAATGAGTGATAGGTCGATGTTTTCATTCAATTCCGAGACTGGAATGTAATCATAAAAAATAGGGACATCAAAATCACATTGTGATTCACCATGTTCCGAAAATTTGAATTGCAAAGGACTTTCAAAGGGATGAATGCCAGATGAAGTATTGTTAAGGATGAGTGCTTGATCGATCAGGGTTCAACACTCTTCTTGATTTGGTATATCATTCAATGTTTCATCGCTAAAGGAGTAATGTGAAGAGTGTATTGTATGATAGAAAAATGGTTTCTTGTGTCTGTGATCAACGTCAAATAGATTTGTATAAAGGGAATGCAAATCTTTAGATATTGAAAATGACGAGGTTTCTTCCATGAGGAGTTTGTCAGAGACCAAAGGATATTATTGGTCTTGTGAAGAGGGAACATTACATGGTTCATACTCTGGGGCTACGAGGTCTAGGATTACTGATAAATATTTCTTTGTAGTTGTGTCAGAGTGTTAGTTGAATATTATTCCCCCTATATCATTTTTGTTCGGATCTGAATTTTGTGAATAGGAGATGGCTTGACCATTTAGATCACATTTTTCAGAAATAGAGACGAGATATGAAAACCAATCGAATATTTCTTGGCCTGAGGGTTCATCACTTTCAAGAAATCTATAGTAAATTTGCATGACTCTTCGAAAGAAATCATTCTCAGATTCATTCCTTAGCCTACATATTTATGTTAGTTTATCAACGAGTTCGTCATAAACATAATTTTCATGAGCAATGATAAACATTTCCATGAATTGTTTCCAGCTATGGATTTATTTTGTTGGAAATGTCCTAAACCAGGATTTAATTCACCCTTTGAATGTGAGGATGAACAATCAACATGTTTCATTGTCTTGTATAATCTTAAGATTTCCTCGAGCGATGACAAATTGTTTGATATGCATGAATGCAAAGACATGCCCTTCACCATCGAATTTTGGGTTTGACAAGATAGTCACTGTCTTAACTGGAATTCCCTCAGTAGGTCTTAGAAGAATTAAAGGGTCATCTCATACAGAGGTATGAAGAGGAGCCATGGGATGGTTAAGAGTTAAATGAAATGACTCTGCGTGGGAAATCTTGTCATCCGGCCCTCCTTCTAGCACCGATTCTGTTGACGGGTCTAAATTCATTCGACAACAGTAAGGGGTTACCCCCGGTAAAAAGTTTCAATTAGACCTCTCATTGTTTGGAATAGGGAACCCATCCAGATTCTGGATTGGACACCATTGTTGGTTTGGTTCTATCGGTTGCGGCTTGGTCCACTGATGAGGGTGAGTGATGGGTGGTTGTGAAAATGGAAGATGTAGATGAAGACTATCTAAATGCAGACCTAATATGATTCTAATCTAACCTATCCTATCTAGGAGAAAACTATAGTAAAATAATGAGTTGTAATGAAACTAAACTATGCCTAAACCCAAATCAGATAGTTATCATAAAGGTGCATAATTAGAAACACATGTATACAAGTCTATACCCAGAATATTCTAAGTCATGTTTCTACATAAATTCACAACTCATTCGCCCAGGTCATGCAATATAAGAAAGAGTAACAAAATTGCAAGAAAACATATATTACGTCAGAATAGTCCATAAACAAACATGCTCTTACAACCCATGTGAACATCAAACATTCTGCTTGAAATACTTCACAACAAAACAATGACACATGCGAGTCCTTCTCTCTATCAAAAGTTGGCCTCGAGGGCTTCTTTGTACTAACATTTTCAACAATAGTACTTGAAAACTATAAGGACAACTCTCCAATTTTAGTTGACATTGTATTCCCAAAGTAGTTCAGAAGTGTACAATGTTTGAAGAGCCAAAATACCCAATTTTGGGTTCAATTCTCGTATTTATTGAGGTTCAATAAGCCTTTTGGCCTTTCATCTCCGTCCGTGACCTTTTGTCTTCAAATTTCTTTTCGCATCCTCTTTGTGACGATGAGTAACAAGGAAAATAGTTACATTTAGAATTTGTCTCCTAGCGTTGGTGGATTTTCATGGATTTTTCCCATAGTGCACCTTGTCCGTCGTAATGATTGGCTTGGGAATTAGGGAATTAGTTTTCATAGGGTTTAGATTCCTTCTTCAATAGTTAGATCTTGGTTCCCCTCACTGCTTCCTGTTTCTATAACAATCAACATCATTTTACTGTTTTATTTTCTTTGGTTGTGGATTGCATTACAAGAGTGCGTCTCCCTCTGGGCATCGGTACCTAACACTATTCAACATACAGTAGATGAGAATAAATACAAATAAACCATAAATAATAATAATTATAATGCGTATGAATGGGAAATAAAATAATCGGAATGTCAAGTAAGCTTCCCTGGATTCAATCCCTGGTTTGTACACTCATGATTGAGATACTGCATTTTTCGGGGTTGCCAATAATGTACTATATATTAATTTAAAAATAAGTATACCATGCATTAGGAATTTATCAAATCATATAAACAAGAAGTTTTATATCTTTGAAATAAATTTCCAATGGTATAAAGAATGCACAAAATAGACACCTGAGTCAAACGTTATGGTCGATTTACGAGAATAATTTTTTTTAGTTTCGGAGGAGTTGGTACTAAATCCTCCAATTTGTTTGGAGGAGTTAGTACTAATTCCTCCGACTTGTTCGAAGGAGTTAGTACTAAATTATCTGACCTATATCATAGGATTTAGTACTAACTTCTCAGACCTGTATCAGAGGAGTTAGTACTAACTCCTCTAACTTTCCATCGGAGGAGTTAATACTAACTCCTCTGACTTGTATCAGAGTGTTTTGAACTAAATCCTCCGATATGTATTGGATGAATTGAAGGGAAATATTATGAATCACTTTGGATGATTCACATGGAACTTCTCCTTGCAGGGAAAGAAAAAATTGGAAAATATTCAAAGTGTCGAACTGGCAAGAGAAAATGAGAGCTTGAGTTCGAAAGCCCATAGCTTCCTCATATGATGCCCAATTGAGGTGCCATTTTTTGCAACGCAGAGAACACAAAGAGACACTTCTATCAAGATAACTGAACATGTTTTTCCATCAATTGAGTGGATCCATTTCTAATGATGACCACGTCTATCGAGGCTTGCTTGGTGGGAAATCCTAGATGATCATTTTGGCACTTTTAGACCTCGGATTTTGATTCCATCAATTGCGTTGGGATTGTACTTGCATAATATATACAATAGGACTATTTTGGTGGTGATAAATAAACTTTGAATAATATCCAAAATTTGTGCTCAAAGGTGTTTTCAATGGAATTATATGCCTCGTTCTTGCTATTTCTTCGTCGGAATCCGGTTCTGTCAATTCCTGAGTCATCTATGATATGTAGGCTCTTAGATAATTCATTGAAACTAAGGTAATATGTCAGGGGAATAGAAATATAAATCCATCAAAACAACCAACTAACATTTAGTGCACCTGGCACTATGTAGGAGTTGGAGAACTAATTTCTTTTCGAGATGCATTTCAGATCCATCACAATACCTACATATTATTTAGTTAACCCATATGATGATATACAAAACTTTCATGCTCATGGTTATTCATAAAATCAAGACGTGTGAATCAAAGATGATGTGGTACGTGAATATGAGCTATTAATGACACTGACAAACTTGAATATGAATGCAGTCTGGAGAGGATCATGTGATATAGGAAATCAATGACCATTTGTTTATAGAGGCATGGATATTTTAGTCATTGAGAATTGTAAGAAGATTGATTTATGAGCGCATCAAGATGAGTATCGAGCTGCGAGGGGGACAAGATAGGCCTTAATACGAAAGTGGGATACATTGACTGAGTTAGAGTTGGTGAGAGGGATTAGGTTTCCATCAATGTGATTGACAACGATGAGGGGTTGACATCCTTATGTTGATGCATTTGCGAAGGGAGATGGAAACTTGTCAACGTGTAGCACGTCTGGAATGGAGAGTTGAACCTCATCGATAAGAAATGAAACAAAGTGGAAGGGAGGGAGCATCACTATTATGTGATGCAATGATGCAAGTAGAAGGGAAGTAACTGGTGAAAAGTGTGCATGCGATGAATATTATCATGTGACCAATATTTGTGAGATGACAATGATTATGAAAACTTCGTCGATGATGAAGATGTGTTTCAGTGAGGCTTGGCGGAAGTGCTAAAGCATGTTAGCCAAGTTCAAAGGGAGGTGGACAATGAACTGATGAAAATTCAATGGCGTGTCAATACAAAGGTGGAATAAGTATGCGTGCGTCGGTACACTATGTATCAACGCAGGAAGAGGGGACTCGCCAAAGTGTGGATCGTCAAGCAAAAGTGATCAGAGGAGGAACTAGAAATGATAAGGTGAGGTAGGGTGAGGAGAGCTTGGGAATATCTATTTGCACAAGGGAGAGAGTGCGAGGGTGTCAGTTGGAAGAATTGAAGGGGGGGCCAATTTATTTTCTTGGATAGAGGCTAAGACAAGAAAATTGGGATGCTGTTGTGTGGGCACAACCCTACTGTACATGTGTAGTATATTACCTAGTGGTATACATGTTGATATGTACATCCAATATATAAATTAAACAGTTTGTATCAAATTTGATTGTTTAAAAATTAACTATGAGTTAAGTACAAAAAGAGTTTGGTTAAGTGGTTGAAGGATTCCAATGCAAATATTTGTTTGTAATTTAGACATAGTTAATGGGTCTTAGACATGTTACTATATATACCTAGTACTAGACATAGTATAATTTAAATTACCATGTATGCCTAGTTCTACTAGGTATATATGCCAACATTTATACTAGTATTATACATCTAAGTATATATATACTTTGTTCTATATATACACATTAATATACATGTAGATATACATGTGTACTGGTATTACGTGCCAAGTGTTAAACATTAATACATGTTATAATATACCTAGTGTGCATATAGGCACCGACTATTATGCTGAGTATTTTGGTGATAATGTTTTTAAGATTGATTTTCCAATGTACCTTGGGATGCATCCATTGTTCAAGATAGGGTTATCACGCCTTTATATAATGCTCCATTTCTTGAGAAAATAAATATTGAGCCTTTTTATCCCCCATTCCTAGGGATAACTAAGGAGATGATGTCTTGAGGCCCTCTAGTTACAGACATAGAATACTGAGAGGCATATGAACAAGAAGGGGACCTATCATACCACACATCACCATCTGATTGATGGAAACAACATCCATGACACCCAAATTTTCCACAGAGGACAACATGTCTTTCTTCATGAAGTAACAAGTCCAGTGTTGTGGTAAGTGTCATTTTAATATTTGAAGCATTTTAACATGTTGCAAAGGACCCTTTCTTGATTTTGAAAACCTTCACTTGGAAATTATGCCTTTTGCCTCATTTCACCTTGGTAGTTGACATGTTGTCCTATCAAGTGGGTCACTCTTGGGGATAGGGTTGCTACTAGGGGGTCTCCTTGAAGAGTCATCGTACCACTCCTCTCCATACTTATCATTTTCCACGCTGATTTCCCTTCATCTCCTCATCTTTTTGGTTTTCAGGCATTATTGACCAAAGAAGGGCTTGTACCTCATTTCATGGGAGGAAGGGGATGAAGGCCCATAGGCTTGTAGCTGGAAAAAGATAAATCAAATAAATTATTCTACAGATTCTTTCCCTAAGGTCCTGAGAGCAATGAAATGCTTCTCCACAAAATTCAAGGATCGGTAAAATAAATACACAACTAAGAAATGTCTCGCTTGTTGATGGAATGCATTGTAGTGTCTTTTAATTTCCTTTCACATGACACTCAATGTGCTCTAGCCTCAAGTGGAATTGCAATAATCTTTAATTTACCTTTCATATAGTACTAAATGTTTAGAATTTAATTAATTAATGGAAAAGTAAAGGGCTTGGAAAAAGGTTGCATTGAAAATGAGGATGCAACACACCCTCTACAAAATCACCCATAAATGAGACAATATGAGCCCTTGTATGTCAAGAAACCCCATGCCCAAAAGTTACATCCCCATCCACCTCACACGCTTTTGCATGAATTAGAGAGGGTCTCTTGGGAAACACTCCTTGACTTATTCACCATTGTTGGGTATCCCAATACCATGCCCAAAGAGTCTCATAAATGGTTGCCAAGGTTCATTGAGAATGATGTTGTTACACCAGAAGATCACCTGTATCAAATGGGTGTAGCTTTAATAAATGATGATCTAGAACATGAAGATGTTGTGATGAGTCTATTAGCCATGTATCTTACTAAATATGCCTAGTGGTGGTTCAAAGAACTGCATGACAATCACCTGGCATCCTATGAAGCTTTCACAAATTTGCTCAAAAAGATATGGACAAAGAAAAAAGATAATGGAATGATATTGATGCAATTCAACCAAATTAAGAAGAAAGATAACAAAATAGTGGAGGAGTTTGATGTTAGGTTTGACAATTTCCTCAACTAGATCCCAAAGGACTTGTGCCCACCTCCAACAATCATTCTCCTTTTTCACATAAATGCTTTTGAAGGGAAATTTCATTTTATCTTGAAGGATAAAATTCTTGACACTTTGGCGAAGGCCAAAGAGTATAGTGCGCAGATTGAAGATAATCTTATTAGCTCAAATATTGAGACTTTTCAGTTTCGTTGTGCCAGGGTAGAAGCAGAGACCAAGACTTCAACCAACACTGCGCATGATCTAATTAGTCTCTTAGCTCATAAGTTCAATAATATGAATGCTCAGTTTATCCAAAGTCAAAATAAAATCAGGAACAAGTTGAAAACCTTGGAGAGACACCAATATTCCCCGAGACCTCAGTTTATAAGACAATAGAGGGAACAAACAAGTTGGAAGGACAAGACCTCAAAAAGAGGCAAAGGCTCCTGACACTCTAAGCCCAGTTGGAATGGTCAACATAGAGGAATCACCATGGTGTTTTACTTTTCATGAACCACGTTTAGAAGATGATTGTCCAAGACAGGGAGAAGAAGATGGTTTAAGCCTTGCCGAACAGTTGAACTTCATTGATACAAGTGTTTCTCTCTAGGATTAAGAGTATGTGGATATTACATAGGAACAAATTGAGGATATTAGGGAGAGGGGATCCGGGAAAGGTCAATTCAGAGTGTTAATCCAAATGGATGAAAACACGAAGAATGAACTAAAAAAAAGGAAAATCGTAGCATACTCAAGAAGAAACAATGTTTCAATTCATGCACCACAAGCAACAAAGGAAGTGCCTCCACCTCCTCCACCTCTAGTGTGTGACTTGATCCCGAGACCTACACCAACACATGATGAGTTTTGATTGAATATAGACGTACCAACTATGATTGGAAAGATGAAAGAAATGTGCAAGATTCCTTCTGTAAGAAAAGAAGTATTGAAAGCTCTGAAGCTACAGGATGAGCTTGAAGATCCTCCAATAGTGTTAAGGACCTTGCCCCATGTGGATAGATAAGATCCAAATATGCCCGACCATTCGAGTGATTATTAATATGATGTAACACCTTAGGTCATGGATTATGACCCTTTAAAGTTACCATTTGCTCGAGAAGATTATATTGATATGTTATTGCCTAAGACATATGAGTGTAAAGAGAAACTTTCCAAATACCAGGGAAAGGACCTTGGAAAGAAGGATCAAGAACAAGAACAAGCTATCAAAAATATAGTAGAATCAGATCCTCCCACACAACCTTACATGGAATATGTGTTTTGTTTTGAATTCGGTGAAGGCACTCTAACACTCATGTGGGATAAGAGGAAGGGAAAGACAAAGTATGACAAGAAAAACAAAATTCTATGGCTTGGCCCTTACATTGTCAAGAAGAAGCCTCAAAAGGGTACTTACTTTTTAGCTTCCATAGGTGGGAGGAAGATACCATTACCAGTTGATGGTTCTATTGTCCAACCTTATGTTGATGGAACCTGACTTCTTCGGGCCATGGGCCCCAGGTAAGTAGGTAGGTCATTTTCTTTCCCTTGCATTTGCATTTTCTTTCTCACGATAATTTAGTTGAATTTACATATTTACATGTCATATATCATTTTCATTTTTCTCTACTTGCATTATTTCATATCTGTTATGATCATTTGCTTTCATCATATTACATGTTAGGTTAGAAATTTTGGAAAAAATGCAAATTTTTATATTAAGTATTAGTTGAAATTTTTGATCATATAGACAAAGGGTGAGTGAGACACCCTTTATATCCAACATTTTGTTTGTTTTAGTGTCTGTAGGCATAGACCTTACCATGAAATGTTGAGTTTCTCATGCACTCTACAATGATTACATGTCCCCGAGTAGGAGCCAGATGTTGTCCCCCATTCCCAGGGATAACTAAGGAGATGATTTCTTGAGGCCTTCAGGGTGAAGACATGGAGTACCAAGAGGAATATGAGAAGGCAGGTGTTATCAATCTAATCGGTAAGTGCGAACACAAATAGATCTCCCTAACATCCATAGGAAACTTAGAACAAAACATAACATAATACACACTTCGCCTTAAACTTCATCATCATATGAACTAGCTTAGTGAGGTACAAGTGACATACCTTTTAAACGATAATCGATCCTCGCTAGTGTCATCGTTGTAGCTCCTTCCTTGAGTTTGCAGAATAGTAAGCCTGTCTAAGAATCACAAACCAACAAAGGAGGAAAACAAGAATATATGAATTCTGATGAAGTCTATGTATATGATCAAGGAAGTATACAATAGAAGATGAGATGCTTATATAGGGAAGAAATGTATTACTGTATTAAATGAGTAGAAAGTGGAGAATACAACCCATGCCTTGATGTTTCAAGGTCCCATTTCAATGTTTCTTTTCTTTAACACACACACCTTTGCGCCAATGCCTTGAATGAAGAAGATCCACAGTCTAACTGGAAGAACTAAAGAAAATCTCTCGAGCATAATCTGAAGTAGAACTCTCCACACAAATCTTATCCTATTCAACCTTAGCCTTTTCCATGAGAGATTCCTCTGTATATAGTGTGAAAGAGACATGGATGAGGATATTAGGATGATCCCACCAAATCATAGAAGCGAGTAAGATCCAAACCGATCAGAGGCCACCTCATCTTCTAGAAGATTCCCTTCTAGAACATTCGTGAAATTTGACTTTTCCTATGCTTTAAGCATCATCGCACCCTATGCACAAGCAACATGCAAGGACACCACATTCCAGGTTTAGGGAAGAGTGTGACGATTATGCATCGTCGCATCCCATGCATATAGCAGGGTGTAACGACCTTCCTTGATATGGTTTTTGAAAGAGGAAAGCAAATAACTTTTCTCATGGAGAAAGTGTTCTTTTATTATTTTTAGCAAACATTAACACATGTTTCCAGTTGATCACTGAGGTGACCAAAATAATGTGTAATAGCAGGGGCGCCTATCATACCACACATCACCATCCGATCAATAGAAGAAACATCCACTACACCTAGCTTGTCCCACATAGGACAATGAGTCTTGCTTCACGAGGAAACAATTCTGGTTTCATGGTAAGTGCCATTTTAATATTTGAAGAATTTGAACATGTTGCAAAGGATCCTTTCTTGACTTTGAAAACTTTTGCTTGCAAATTATGCCTTTTTCCTCATTTCACCTTGGTGGTTGACATGTATTACTAGCAAGTGGGTCACCCTTGAGGATAGGGTTGTTACTAGGGGGTCTCCTTGAAGAGTCATCGTACCACTCCCATCCATACTTATCATTTTCCACACTCATTTCCCTTTGTCTCCTGATCTTTTGGGTTTTTGGGCATTATTGACCCAATAAGGGTTTGTACCTCATTTTAGGGGAAGAAGGGGTTGAAGGCCCATAGGCTTGTAGTTGGAAAAAGAGAAAATCTAATAAATTATCCTCCAAATTCTCTCCCTAAGGTCTTGAGAGAAATGAAATGGTTCTCCACAAAATTCAAGGATAGGTAAATTAAGACACATAACTAATAAATGCCCTGCTTGTTGAGGGAATGCATTGCAATGTCTTTTACTTTTCTTGCACATGGCACTCAATGTGTTCTATCCACAAGTGGCGTTGCGATAATATTTACTTTCCTTTGAATATAGTACTCAATGTTCAGACTTTAATTAATTGATGGCAAAGTAAAGGTCTTGGAAAAAGGTTGCATTGAAAACGAGGATTCAACACACCCTCTACAAAGGCACCAAAAAACGAGACAATATGAGCCCTTGTATGTCAAGAAACCCCATGCCCAAAAGTTATACCCCCATCCACCTCATACTCTTTTGCATGACTTAGAGTTGGTCTTCTTTAGAAATACTCCTTGACTTGGGGAATGATCCACCCAATAGGTCACCATGACAACCCTCCCATATCTAAATTTTGCAAGTTGTATAAGGTCTTTGAGCATTTGTTTATTTTGAAAAGGGGGAATTTGATGCACATGTTTGGGTGGTTCTTTTATTATATATGGCTTACTTGGAATGATATGTGTGACTTGTGGACCATTGGAGGGTGAATTTGTTTGTCATTGCAGGGCTTTGACAGGTGGAATTATTTTTCATGGAGGCATAAGGTCACTTGGACCTTCATTGGGGCATGAAGCCCACATGTTGGATGATGCCCACCCTCTCCTTGGACACATGGGAAGAGGAACATTACTTTTGGAGGCACTTGGAGACCATGATATAAGCATGTTCCATCCTTTTTCAAACCAACATTGGCCTTGGAAGGCCCAAAACGTCACCTTCTATGCCCTAGACGTCACATGAGGACTAGGGTTTTGATGGGGTTTCTCATGGATGAAGATGATGTGGCATGGTTTGATGGAGAGAGGGAGACTTGGAATGCATTGGAATGAATGGTTTGATGATGTGGCATGGCTATGGCCTTTGTAGGCCCAACGTTCTTCACCAAAGACTCCAACATCTCTCTAGGATGCCTAACACCACCCTTTAGGGGATGACGTCACCCCTAGAAAGGGAATTTATTTTATGAATTTGTAATTTTAAGTTATAAAGGAATAAGAGGGAGGTAGAAATCTCTAATTTGATGTTGAATTTTTAAAAAGTGGACAAAATGGTTTTTCAGTGATCTCCTATAAGTGGAGGTCACTTTCATTTCATTTGGATCATAACTCACTTGAGAATTACATATTACATGGCTGAAATTTTTGCCCTACTTAGGCATTTTTCTCTATATCTCTCTTGGATTTCTCTTGGATGTTATTACTTTATCGTTTGGTGAAGAAACTAAGGCACTATCTCTTGGAAATCTTGAACTTGGTATTTTGGTGGAATATACTTGATAAAGAAGGGTTTCTTCATGTTATTCTTGGAATTCGTAAGGCATTTATGAATTTATTATTTGGTTTCTTCTTGTTTCAAGCATTAGTTTGTCTAGATCCTTGGAGGAGTATAAAGGCATACACCCTCCATCAAGTCTACTTTTTTTATATTTGAATAAGCTATATTTTTACAAAGGTTCCTAGGAGGAGTAAAAGGCTTACACCCTCCTAGATATACCTTGCTAGTTTTGTTTTCCCTATGGATTAAAGGGGTTTACACCCCTAGAGAAGTAAAAAAAATAGCTCTTACACAAGAGACTCCATAAACCAATTGATTTGGCACTAGCCTAAGTTTCATTGGAGCTATAGTATTCTTGCATTAGTATACATGAATTTACAAGATATTGCAATTGTTCAAGTTGGATTATTTTGTATATGTTATAAGCATTCTTATTCCCTAAGGGAATATTCTTTAGCCAAGTAATTCTCTTTCTGTTACAAATTAATGCTACAACCATTAGGGCTACATAAAACAACTCTTCTCTCAATCTTTGCTCACTATTCTACCATTGAAATTTACTTGTGAACCTAGATTATTGCTCTAATAATTATTGGCTATCATTTGGATGGTTTACTTGTTGATTTCTATGGTTAGATATTGATTTTGTAGAATTTTTTTGCTATAGCCACTTGGATGTCATAAAAAATTGTTGATAATATCACAAAACAACCAATAATCACCACCAAAGTCTTTCTTAAATCATTGGAATTTTATCTAGTCATTTCTAACTTTATTTCTGATATCTTATACTAGATTTTTGGATGGTTAAATTTGCAGTTCTTGACATCATTCGTTGTTGATCTATATATTTCAATATTTCTGAAATTTGGGTTAGCAAGGCCTCTTTCTTGATTCCATTTGGCTTAAGGCTTGTATATATATCATTTGTCTTATTCTGGGTAGGGCTAACATTGTTTTGCAGGTACACAACAATTGGAAACCATTCTTCATCTACAAGACTCATTCTCAAGCCTGAATCCCTCTCCAATATTGAACTGTAGGGGTGTCCATCCATCATTCTCACACTTTTCATCTCAATCTCCCTAGGTCACTGATATCCCCCCCTTGTGGTGATTTCATCACCACTAAAGCGAGGGGAGTGCCTATATGAGGTGATAGTGGGTAGGTACTCCCATAGTTGTCATATAGTTGTCATACTTCCATGGATTGGGTTGGGATTTTCCCAAGATACAGATTGCATGATAACATCTTGGCATCATTTTAGGGGAGGATTTTGAATCCTCTTTTGAGCCCTAACGACTCTTTGGCAAACTTCGATCCCAAATACTTTACCCATATATTTCCTGGAAACTCCATTTGAAGGAAGTTCCCTTTCCATTTTTTATGAGTCTTTAATAAAGATCATTTGACAACTCCACCATCCTAGAATCACCAACCCTTCCTCGAGTAAGATTCAAACCTTCTAAGGTTAATTGAAGAAGGCCTCCTCATAACTCCCCCGTTGTCAAAACCTTGTTCCAAGGTTTCCTTCCCCTCACCACAATGGGTCATTCTTGGGCTAGCGATATTTTTAAACCATTAAAGTTAGCCACCATTTTTGGGTATCCCAGTACCATGCCCAAAGAGTGTCATAAATGGTTTCCAAAGTTCACTGGGAACGGTGTTGTTACACCAGAAGATCACCTATATGCAATGGGTGTAGCTTTAATAAATGATGGTGTGGAACATGAAGATGTTGTAATGAGACTATTAGCCATGTCTCTTACTAAATATGCCTAGAGGTGGTTCAAAGGACTTCCCGACAATCACCTGGCATCCTATGAATATTTCACAAATTTGCTCAAAAAGAGATGGACAACGAAAAAAGATAATGGAATGATATTGATGTAATTCAACAAAATTAAGAAGAAATATAACGAAGCAGTGGAGGAGTTTGATGCTAGGTTTGACAATTTTCTCAACTAGATCCCAAAGGAATTGTGCCCACCTCCAAAAGTCATTACATAAATTATTTTGAAGGGAAATTATGTTTTATCTTGAAGGATAAAATTCCTGAAACTTTGGCGAAGGCAAAAGAGTATAGTGCGCATATTGAAGAGAATATTATTAGCTCAAATATTGAGCCTTTCTAGTTTCCTTGTGCCAAGGTAGAAGCAAATACCAAGACTTCAACCAACACTGCGCAGGATCTAATCAGTCTCTTATCTCATAAGTTCGATAAGATGAATGCTCAGTTTATCCAAAGTCAAAATCAAAACATGAACAAGTGGACAACCTTGGAGAGACACCAATCTACCCCGATACCTCAGTTTATAAAACAATAGAGGGAACAAAAAGGTTGGAAGGACAAGACCTCAACAAGAGGCAAAGGCTCCTGACACTCTGAGCCCAATTGGAATGGTCAACATAGAGGAATCACCATGGTGTTTTCCTTTTCATGAGCCACGTTCAGAAGATGATTGTCCAAGACAGGGAGAAGAAGAAGGTTCAGGCCCTACGGACCAGTTGAACTTCATTGATACAAGTTTTTCTTTCCAGGATTAAGAGTATGTGGATATTACATAGGAAAAAATTGAGGAGATTAGTAAGAGGGGATCTAGGAAAGGTCAATTCAGAGTGTTAATACAAATGGATGAAAACACGAAGAATGAAATAGAAAAAAGGGAAATCTTAGCGTACTCAAGTAGAAACAAAGCTTCAGTTCATCCACCAGAAGAACAAAGGAAGTGCCTCCACCTCCAGTGCATGAATTGATCCCGATACCTACACCAACAAATGATGAGTTTCGATTGAATATAGACGTACCAACTATGATTGGAAAGATGAAAGAAATGTGCAAGATTCCTTCTGTAAGGAAAGAAGTATTGAAATCTTTGAAGCTACAGAATGAGCTTGAAGATCCTTCAATAATCTTAAATGCCCTGTCCCACATGCATAGAGAAGTTCCAAATAACCCCGACCATTCAAGTGATTATGAATATGATGTAACACCTTAGGTCATGGATTATAACCCTTCAAAGTTACCATTTGTTGGAGAAGATTATATTGATATGTTATTTCCTAAGACAGATGAGTATAAAGAGAAATTTTCCAAATACCAGGGAAAGGACCCGAGATCCATCAAGATACTCAATAAGGACGAGGAAAAGAAGGATCAAGAACAAGAACAAGCTATCAAAAATGTAGTCGAAGCAGATCCTCCCACACAACCTTACATGGAAAAAGTGTTTTGTTTTGAATTTGGTGAAGACAATCTAACACTCATGTGGGATAAGAGGAAGGGAAAGGTAAAGTATGACAAGAAAAGCGAGATTCTATGGCTTGGCCCTTACATTGTCAAGAAGAAGTCTCAAAAGGGTACTTACTTTTTAGCTTCCATGGGTGGGAGGAAGATCCCTTGCATTTTAATTTTCTTTCTCATGATAATTTAGTTGCATTTACTTATTTACATGTAATATCTCATTTTCATTTTTCTCTAATTGCATTATTGCATGTTTGTTATGATCATTTGATTTCATCATATTACATGTTAGCTTATAATTTTTTGAAAAAATGCAAAGTTTTCTTCTAAAGATTAGTTGAAATTTTGAAATTTTTGATCATATGGACAAAGGGTGAGTGAGACGCCCTTGATATCCAACATTTTATTTGTTTCAGTGTGTGTAGGAACATGTATTACCAGGATATGTTGAGGCTCTCATGGACTCTACATTGAGTACATGTCCCCAAGTAGGAGCCATATGTTATCCCCCATTCCTAGGAATAACTAAGGAGATGATTTCTCAAGGCCTTCAGGTTGCAGACATGGAGTACCAAGAGGCAGATGAGAAGGCAAGGACCCCTATCATACCACACATAACCATCTGATCAATGGAAGCAACATCCACCACACCCATATTGGCCTATAGAGGACAACAAACATTGATTCATGACGTAACAAGTATGGTTTCGTGGTAAGTGTCATTTTAATATTTGAAGCATTTGAAAATGTCGCAAAGGAACCTTTCTTGATTTTGAAAATGTTTTCTTGGAAATTATGTCTTTTTCCTCATTTCACCTTGGTGGTTGACATGTCATACTAGCAAGTGGGTCACCCTTGAGGATAGGGTTGTTACTAGGGGGTCTCCTTGAAGATTCATCGTACCACTCCCATCCATACTTATCATTTTCCACACTCATTTCCCTTCGTCGCCTCATGTTTTGGGTTTTTGGGCATTATTGACCCAATAAGGGCTTGTATCTCATTTCAGGGGAAGAAGGGGATGAAGGCCCAGAGGCTTGTAGTTGGAAAAAGAGAAAATCCAATAAATTATCCTCCAGATGCTCGCCCTAAGGCCCTGAGAGAAATGAAATGGTTCTCCACAAAATTCAAGGATCGGTAAATTAAGACACATAACTAATATATGTCCCACTTGTTGAGGGAATGCATTGTAGTGTCTTTTACTCTCCTTGCACATGGCACTCAATGTGTTCTAGCCTCATGTGGAATTGTGATACTCTTGATACTCTTTACTTTCCTTTGAATATAGTACTCAATGTTCGTACTTTAATTAAATAATGGAAAATTAAAGGTCTTGGAAAAAGGTTACATTGAAAACGAGGATGCAACACACCCTCTACAAAGGCACCAATAAATGAGACAATATGAGCCCTTGTATGTCAAGAAACCCCATGTCCAAAAGTTACACCCCCATCCACCTCATACTCTTTTGCATGACTTAGAGATGGTCTTCTTGGAAAACACTCCTTGACTTTGGGAATGATCCACCCAATAGGTCACCATGAAAACCCTCCCATATCTAAATTTGGCAAGTTGTATAAGGTCTTTGAACATTTGTTTATTTTGAAAAGAGTGGATTTGATGCACATGTTTGGGTGGTTCTTTTATTAGATATGGATTATTTGGAATGATATGTGTGACTTGTGAACCCTTAGAGGGCGAATCTGTTTGTCTTTGCAGGGCTTTGACATGTGGAAATATTTTTCATGGAGGCATAAGGTCACTTGGACCTTCATTGGGGCATGAATCCCACAGGTTGGATGAGGTGCCCCCTATTCTTGGACACATGGGAAGAGGAATGTTGCCTTTGGAGGTACTTGGAAACCATGAGATGAGCATGTTCCATCCTTTTTCACCCCAATGTTGGCCTTTGAAGGCCCAAAATGTCACCTTCTATGCCCTAGATGTCACATGAGGGCTAGGGTTTTGATGGGGTTTCTAATGGATGATGGTGACGTGGCATGGTTTGATGGAGAGAGGGATTCTTGGAATGCATTAGAGCACTTGGTGGCATGGCTATGCCCTTTGGAGGCCCAACGTTCTTCACCAAAGGCTCCAACATCTCTCTACGAGGCCTAACATCCTCCTTTAGGGGATGACACCACCCCTAAAAGGGGAATTTATTTTATGAATTTGTAATTTTCAGTTGTAAAGGACAAAAAGGGAGGTCGACTTCTCTAATTTTATGTTGACTTTTAAAAAAGTGGACATTTT
>ML846398.1:3025-24930 GCA_009831015.1 Picea engelmannii
CCAATACTGAAACTAGTTGCTGCTGCAGCTGCACCTGCAACCCTCCTCCAAACCTGCGCACCAACTGCAACTGCAGTGCGCACCAACTGGGAAAACTGCAGTCCTGAGATGTGACAAATGAGAACTGGCGCCCTGTATTTATACTGGCTCTGCCAGGTTTGTTGGGGCCGACTTCTCCTTCTGGATAGTGTCTGTTCAGTATATTATTATTATTTCTGGCCGACTTCTTCTCTTGGGAGGCTAATAGCCTAATATAAATTATCTTCTTGAGCCAACAAGGCTTCTAGGGTTATTAGACAACTCATTAGGGTTTCTCTTGCTTTCCAGAGTCTTCTATTCTCGTCAGGTTCACACATGGGGGTAAATACCTCCCACAGCTACCATAATATTAACACTTATCAGTAAGTATCCACAGTCTTGATTAGGAGTTTGTATTCAGCATTTAAGTGGAACATCAGTCCATAAACAGTAGCACATCATTGCAGAATGATTGAAAACAATTCAAACCTTAAATTTTAACCCAATGCTTAGGTGCTAGTGGGATCAAGTTGACTGTTTAGGGCCCCAACCCTAAATTTTTAAAAAAATCTAATTTCCCCCTACCTTTTGCGGTTGCAGGTCATCTTCATGGAACCGGTACGGAACCAGCCGGTTCAGGCAAAAAAACCGATTCCGTACGGAACCAGTCAGGAGCGGTTCGGACCGGTGGGGGCTCAGAACCGATTGGACCGGCCGGTTTTACCAGTTCCGGTTTGGTTCTTGTAACTATGCTAGCAATGCCAGCAGAGAAGCAGTGTGGCTCAAAAAACATGTTTCTGGGTTATTTGGTGAAAAACTTAAGACTATGATTATCCATTGTGATAATCAGAGCTATATAAAGCTCACAGAAAATCCGATGTTTCATGACAGATCAAAGCATATAGATCTGAAGTATCATTATATCAGAGATATGGTACAAAGAAAAGTGATCAAGATAAAGTACATTGCAACAGATGAGCACGCAACAGATATCCTGACCAAGCCACTGCCATTGACAAAGTTTGTGCACTTTAGAGGCAAGCTTGGAGTTGCAGAGAATGCCTCCCTCGTTGAGAGGGAGTGTTGAAAATAGCAGCATCTGAAGGCATTCTCCAACGAGAGGTCTTAAGTGACCACCCTGAGGCTAGCCAGAGAGACTTGGAGATTAAACAGTCTTGTGAGTCATGGCAAGAGTCAAGGCCAACGTACAAGCCTTGTGAGCCAAGACAAAAGTCAGGACGAAAGAGATGCTGCCATAGATAGACTTGTGAAGTCATGGCAAGAGTCAAGGCAAATGTACAAGCCTTGTGAGCCAGGACAAAAATCAAAACAAAAACCTTGTGAGCCATGTGCAACAGTCAAGGTCAGCCTTGTGAGCTTAGTGAAAAATCCAAGGCAAATCTAGCAATAGACAGGATGAATGTATAAATCTTGTGAGCTAGATTGATGTGACAAACAATCTTCCTTATCACTTACGCAAATGATGTAATTGTGATGATTTAGTGTGTTGGCATGTGTGACCTTATCCACCATGAGAAAATAACGACTTGCTAAAGAATGATGAGTTGCCAAAGTGTGAAAGTCGAGTTATGAACTCAAGTGTGAAAGCCGAGTTATGAACTCAAGTGTAAAAGTTGAGCTTGCATGTCAAGTCCAAGTGTCTAACTCAAGAATCAAGTCGAGGTTGCATGTCAAGTTGGCATATCGAGTTACAAGTCTAGTTG
Organism: Picea engelmannii; assembly: GCA_009831015.1. Taxonomy (NCBI): domain Eukaryota; kingdom Viridiplantae; phylum Streptophyta; class Pinopsida; order Pinales; family Pinaceae; genus Picea; species Picea engelmannii. The sequence goes on from ML846398.1 coordinate 4,768, forward strand.
CAAGATTGAGTTGACAAGTACGAGGTTGCATGTCAAGTTGGCATATCGAGTTACAAGTCTAGTTGCAAGATTGAGTTATCAAGTACGAGGTTGCATGTCAAGTTGGCATATCGAGTTACAAGTCAAGTTACAAATCGAGATGAATTGAAAAGTCAAGTCTCAAGGCGAGTTGTCAAGTCATGCATCTAGTTCTAAAGCTAAGTTCACTCATCTCTCTTCTGCACCTAGGATTTACAAAGAACTACTCTCTTCATTATTCATTTTTTTTTATGCAGCGCATGAGAGAAGCGAAGAAGGATACTTTTGCAGCACATGAGAGAAGTGAAGAAGGATACTTTTGCAGGTAGCACAAAAAGGCACTCATATACTGGCAATCTCATTTGAAGCACATTCTCATGGTGATATTGTAATCAGTTTGATCATTCATCTATTTGCTGATAAGGAAGATTGTTTGTTGGGGTTTTCTCCCTCGTTGGGTTTCCCTAGGATAAATTCCTGTGTTATTGTGTGACTCCAATTTTTGTGCATTGTCTACTACTGCTTTACAGCTTTCAGTTTCCACGTTATTTATCATTTAAGTTTTCAGATCTGCACATTATATTGAAGAAAATTAAAAGTACATTGCATTCTGAATCTAAGCTCGAAAATTCACACCAAATGTGTGATTTAGTCTACTGTTCATAATTATTCTGCTGTTGATGGCTTAGTTAATGTGTTTCTACTCATATGCTGCTGTAGAATGTTAGTATTTTTACTGCATTACAGTCATAGTAATATTGGAGGTTGAAACCAGGATTTAATTTAAGTGTTTTAGTTCAGATTTTCTACAATTTTTGGGTCAAATTTTACTTTAAAAAATATTAGTAGTTGTTTTCTGTTCAAATATATGAGGTTATAACAAATTTCTCTTAACTGTCTTTGTTGAACTTAATGGCGAATTTTATCATTATTTTTGCAGTAGCAAACAGTTTTTAAATTTCATCTCTTTGATGTCATCCACAACCCTATCGTTCTTTATGGCACCGAAATTTGGGGTCTAGTCTGATTTTAGTTGATTGGGCACATTTAGATAGAGTCCAATCTATCATGCTCCAACATATGATTTGTTATAAATTTGTTGCCCCTCATGGCATTGTTCAAGCCAAGTTTGGTCCCCATTCAAATCAAGTTTGGACCCCATCCCTTACACCTTGAGAGCTTTATCAAGCTTTTCTTTTTCCTTCATAGAATTGACACCCTAGGACACATCCACTAGACAAGAGAGATACTCATATTTGGCCCTTTGCTCTTGGGAGAGGATTGTCTTCCTAGGCCTCTTTGACAATCTTGGTTCTGAGATGCTTCATTCTTTCAATGCATTGGCATTCTATTGATTGCCTCTCTCCCTTAAAGTAATCTCTAGACAAACCTAGTCACATCTTGCCCCCAAAAGGGGAGATCAACAAGCCAGTTAGGAATAACATATACTTGAATTACATTTAGCTCACTTGCATTTCCTCACTCAAATTCTTGGCTCCAAGAGAGCTTTCTATTACAGGCATTTTCTCAGTTGTAGTGCAATCTCATTCTTTGTATTGATTACATTTGGGGACATCGGTCACATGACCTCATGATTCCACTTGGCCATTTGTCGGAATCAAGTCAGATCACCACATCCAGTAGATGGAAAGCATTGAGATTCACAAGAGATAGAAGATCGATGGTTAACCAACCAACAAAACCCTAACCGAGTGAAAGATAAAACAACAGCAACAAATCAATACAACTGCACTTAGAAAGAAAGCACATGGGCGCTTAGAGAAAGAAAGCCATAGCCATATACATAAGTACACCAAAGAAAGATACACAACCATAACCAAAGAACTATAACAGCCAAAGACAACGCAATATAGAGAAGGTGCCCTTAGGCTTGTGATTAAGTATGAATCACTCGAATGAATAATACAAATGAAGAGTGATGTATTTATACACCATCCAATAGGTGGGACGCTAGCCCCAATAGGGCTTGACCCAATCAGCCTTATTCTAAAGTAGCCAAAAATACAATATAATAAAGTGATACACAAAGGTAGCCTCGTGGCCATAGTAAATACAACAAGGTTGACTCATGACCTCAAGTGAAGATTAAACCTGTAAGTTTAAATCCCCCCTTACGTTGAACAAGGGGCCACAGAGAAGACATTATATCACAATATAGCCCCTTAATGTTGAACAGGGGGTCACATAGAGAAGTGATCATAGATCACTAGATCACTCCCACAAGAATCCAGCCAGATCTTTATTAGCATCAACTATGCTCCAATGGGTCAATTGTGGACAACTATCAACAACCTTGAAAAGAAGGGCCTAAGTTGGAGGCGACTCCAGAAGGTGTTCTGATGGGCCTGCAAGAAAATCCACAACATCCATTAGTGTGGTAATGGCCCATTTAGGCATAGACCACAATCTAGCCAAAGGTATAGTAGCTAAGTTGATGGATCACTAAAGAAGTCATCATCACTAAACTATGCATCTAGTGGAGGAGTGCCATTACTAAATTGCCCATCAATTGGAGGAGTTTTGCCATCATTGTACTACTCAACTGGTGGAGAACTGTTATCTCTGACTTGTTCATCCAATGGAGGAGTGTGGAAGGGAACATCCTGTATAGGGGAAGAGATTTATGCGGGTATGAAATGAGATGAGTTATCACAAAGGTTCTCATCAACCTCAACAGTCTATACAAATATTATTGGAGAAGCACTTTTGGTGCAAGGAAGAACACCAACACCATATTGTGAAGGTGAGAGATCCACTATAACACGTTGGAAATCGTCCAAAAGAGGATCACCATCAAATGTGAAGAGGCATGATCCATGGAAGCATATCAAAAATCATATGAAGAGTCATCTGAAAGAAGTTATGGGAGAGATCTTAGAGACCATTAGGAACTTCATTAAAGGTGGCCTCTCTATGTTCAACTACCCTATAGTGATGAGATCATTGGAGACACTGATATTTTTCGCCTTTCATTAAGTGGATGGGCCCATGCACTAGATCCATAAATTCTAATATGAAATAGTGGATTTGTTTCCATACCATTTCTCATAGAGAGTCATACCTGTAACAACACGAGTAAACGTCTGATTGATGATGGATGGTGCAAATAGTCACCTCTCCCCATAATGAAAGCTTCATTTTCTTGGAGAGAAGTATGCAACAAGCAATCTCCATGATAACCCTATTCTTTAGTTCTGCTACTCCATTTTGTTGTGGAATGTAAGGAATGATTCTCTGCCAAGAGATTTCAAAAGACATAAGAAATCATTGACAAGCATTGATAATATATTCACCTCATCCATTAGTCCTAATACACTTAATCTTCCACTTGCTTTGATTTCCCACTAAGTTTGAATTCCCTGAATTTTCCCAACACCTCATCCTTGGATTTAATGGTGTATATCCAAAGAAACCAAAAGAAGTCATCAATAAAGGTGAGGAAGTGCTTAGCTCCCCCAAGAAAAACCATGGCTATGGGGCCATAAATGTCACTATGAATCAACTCAAGAGTTCAAGAAGCTTGCCTCACTTTGTCCTCAATAAAGGAATCCCAATGGTGTTTCCTCAACACAAATGCTTCACAAAAACCACTAGGTGGTTCAATCTATGGAAGGTCGTCAACAATATGTAGATGGCTCATATGTTGTAAAGATCCAAAATTCGCATGACCCGGATGTTGATGCCATAACATACTAGTGTCATTGGAATTACCTACCATTGCAATAAATTGTTCTGAGTTGGGGAGGCTCCTTCCCCAATTTATACATGTGATCAAATTCATCACAATATCTACAAGACAAGAGTCATCATTTGTATCCTTCACGGCCCATTTGTCCAACCAAACTCCACCTTCTATTGGTGTGTGATGCAATATATAGAAAGTAAATTCAATCCAACTCCAAGGACATGGAGAACATCTCCAAATTTGACACTATCAATGATGACATTACCATGACCTAACTCTAGTGGGGTTGAGTTATCGCCAATAATCACTTTCTCCCCCATGTGTTCTTGTTTATAATTAGAAAGGAGGTCCTAATGTTTTCTCGTATGCCTAGTATCAAAAAACTCAACAATCCATACCTACATGTAGGAGGTAGACCAATATGCAAAGTGCACAGCGAAATGTGCATTATGAGTTGATCTAGCATTTTCTTAAAAACGATCCTCACTATCAACTCTTTGCCTTGCAAGAATTTCAATTTTTTGAAGACGGTCAATTCTTGAAGGCATGACCCTCCTTGCGACAATAAGTGCATATAAGTTTCTTCTTCTTAGAGGATCTTGAGTTTGTTGATGTATTTAGCATCGGACAGGTACTTCCAAATAGGCTTGGTGTCTAGCATGTGGAAGTCCTCCTAATTACCTCTCAAGAACCTTAGGAAATTCACTTTATGAGTTAATAATTAAAGTGAATGACCTTTTAGATTAAAGTGGGTTTAATTAAGTTAAATGCCTAAGATTTTAGCATTAGTAACTTAAGTGAGTTGATTAAGTCCTAGCTATTAGATCTAAAGTGAACATGAGATTAGATATCAGTCGTTGATCACTCTAGGAGATATAGGGTTTTGGACTTAGGGTTTGTTATCGCACAGTTTGTAGCTAGGAGAAAAGGCTATGAGATAGAAGGCCAAACTGGCGTAACAGGAACCAATCCCACCCAATGTCATCACAATGGGATGGTTCTTTCTCTTTAGGGAGGATAGGCCCAGGGGAGACGTCCCCGGTGACCTGGGTTTTGAGGAGGCAAGAGGATAATAAGACAAGGACAAGTTTTCCCCCTCACAAGTCACCACCAAACAGATAATCCCGGCTAAACAACCAATAATGAAGTAAAACCCCCAAAGACGTACACCTGCCTGGAACAAAGCAACAGTGAACTGATATATGCAAGCTATATTTCAATGGGTTAGTACTTCATGCAAATAGATGATTATCTGAATAATATATAAGAAATATGTCAATAAATGTTGACGAAGTCAATGTTTATCAATAGCAAATAAGATTTATAACACTTCATCAATAAATATTGGAACAATGTGGCATTCAATGTAACCAATCAACACATCATCTAACAAATGCCTTAGATCACCATTTGATTGCTTATGAAACAAAACGTTGTTGCATCAATGATATAATAGCCAAGGGTGACGTCAGCACTCAGGGTTAGTAGGTTAGTCTAGGCTAGGGTTAGTGAAATTAGGGTTTTAATCCAAGGTTTTGAGAGTGTTGTGATCAAATTCACTTCAGCACTGGAGGACTTTAGATCAGTGCCTTTAAGGTAAAATGGAGTCAATTTAGTAGAGGACGCAAGGGTTGAAGGAGGATAGCTAAGGATTAGAGGGAAGAGTTCTAAAGTGTTGCTATGGCAGGACCTCAGAATCAAAACCCTAGGGGAGAGAGGCTCACTCCGGTGTTGCTATGGCAAGGCCTCGTACTCTCTCCTCCTTCCTTAGATGGCAAGAATGGCTAGCATAAAGAATAAAATCAAGACAAGAGAGTCTAATGAGGGAGAGTGTTGCTACAGTGAGGCTCTATCATCAAACCCTAGAAGAAAACAGCCCTAAGTGTAGATAACCTAGGCCTGGGACGTCTCCTCCTTCTTGAGTTCAAAAGAGTACGACTAGCAAAGGGGAAGAGGAAATAGGAGTGTAGCTACGGCTAGGCTCTTTCTTTCCTCAACAATGGCTAAAAATTTCTCTATCAAGGGACATGAGACAAGGACCTACTTGTGTGCTTGTCACCTAGGGTTTTGATTCAGCAAAATCATAAATACATGCAAGAAATTAAACTACAACCATTCATTCAAGAAGTTTTGCAAAAAAATACTTACAATTCACCAAGAAATAACCATGAAAACCCTACTTGTAACACCTTCCTTCAAGAGAAACACCATAAAATGCCAAAAATGTCTTCCTTCAACAAGTGTGCCTCACTAGATTAGCCAAATACCCAAGATAGGGCACAAATTTCAGACCTCCTTATGGAGTGAATGAGTGATGATGAAAAAATGAAGGAGAAAATCCTCCATTTATACAATATCGTGACCTAATTTTACTTTTTAGGTCATGTAAAAGGCTGACAAGGCCAAAATACCAAAATCATACTGTTTTACATTAAATTGTCAAATTAAATCCTAAATCAAGCTAAAAAGAGAGTAAAAGCCCCTCCAAGGGAGACGTTATCCCCTTTTAGGGCAAATGGGGCGTCCTGGAGCAAAACGTTAGCCCTCCTTGGGCTTCTCCAACCTGCCACACGTGCCACTGCTGCCTAGTCTGCCTCCCAAAACGTCCATGATGTTGGGTGACGTCATGGTCATGGTGGTGACGTCCTAGGCCTCCCAAGGCCAACGTTCCACTGAGGAAGGGTCATCCCCCCTAGGTCAAGCTCTGTCGGGGTGCCCCTGGTGGAACGTCCTCTTCTCCTCTAGTGCAAAGCTCCGGATCCATCTCCATCCTGTCTCTGCCCCTTGATGGGGTCTCAGCATCCACCTGGTGGGCTCTTCAGCCCCATGGAGGTCCGAACTGATCATCTCCCCATGTGTATCGGTCTAAGATGGTACCTGTCCATCAGGCATGGTCCTGCACATCAAAAGCTACGCCCTCCATGGGCTCATCAGTCACAAGGATCATAGCAATGTCAATCACATTTCAACATCAATATTAATAAATATATGCATAAAACCCCTGATAGATCAATCAATAGCTCAAAGACGTTACACAAACTTACAATAAAAGTCTGGGAAAAGGGCAAGGCATCCTATTGGGCTAGTGTCCATTGAATAAAGGGAAGTTCCCGGAAGAGACCCCTTCCAAGCCATGTAAGTGGATGAAGTGGTAAAGGGATGTCCAACCCGGTGGATGCAATGAAGGCCAAGGATGCAAGATGTTATCTGTGGGTGCCTTTGTAGAAGGCGAGTTGTACCTGTCATGGATGAAATTCTTTCCAAGCCCATTCATGCCTTTTGTTCTCTTTTGTTATTTTATCTTTTATTACTTTCATTCTTTTCACTTGCTCAAGAGATAATCAGGGGACACTGCCCTGGCGTGGTGACCAGTGGTGACAGCGTTACCCACAAGTACTTTCACAGAAATTAGAAGGCTCACTCGTGATGAGACCCCCTTTCCCTTGACCATGCAACCAAATGTCACTGCCCTGTCGTGGTAACCAGCTGATGGCAATGTCACACTACTAGGTACCCATCGACCTAATAGGCTGGCTCGTGATGAGACCCCCTATCCTCTGGTTAGGTCTTGTTTTATTATTTTTAGGGTCCCTCTTGTTTCTTGTCGAGAAGCCTTTTATTGTTTTCTCGGGGATCTCTGGGCGAAGCATCTCAAGGTTTTATTCTCAGGCTTTTATCTTTTACCAGCTTGCTTTTGCCTTCTGGGCCTTTAGCCCCTTCTTCCCACTAGATAAGGTGCAACCCTAGAAAAGGTCAACCCAGTGCCCGGACAAGTGGAATGGGATAGGTGAGCGGGAAACAAGATGGAAAAGTGAAACTATGAAGGAAGCGAATGATGGCTTCTCAGAGACAACCCCAGTGGCTAACCAAAACCAACAGACACATGCTTACAAAGACATCCTGTCAATCCCCAAAACATGGTCAAGTGGGCAAGTGTAAGATCCAAGTAGTTGTTAGAAATAAAAGGAATTAGATGCATACATTCAATGGTTTTGATGATCAAAGTGACACATACCATGATACCTGAACTAATTACCTCATGAAGCTCTCTGACACAAGACCAAGCCGATGGTGGTGGAGGTTGTTGTTGCTGCTGACAGGATAAAGATGCTGGAAGAGAGAAAAGGTGGGCCCTCCGGGGCCATGCTGAAGTCAATCCTGCTCTCGGTACTCCATGTCTAGGACCTGTGGGCCTCGAGACATGATCTCCTAGTTATCCCTGAAAGTGGGGAATAACAGGATTAACTCAACATAATAAAAGGCAACCTAAGTGAGAGGATGAGACACACACAGAGTGAGAAGATCTCATTGACTGGGTGAAGAGCATTTCATCTAAGTGTGAGTGGGAAAGGTTAGAGAAAGGAGCAAAGAGTAGCAAGGGAGATAGTAGCCAAATAGGCTAGGCTATTTGTTGATTGTATTTTCCTCGGATGGGCCATTATCCCAGGATGGGAGCCAAAAGATTTTATCAATAAAATCAACTTAGATCTAGTTTTCCCTTTGGGGTTTTCCCAAGGGTGTTTACCCAAATATCTTGTGCAATGTGTATGGTCTCAGTTTTATGCTTTCATTGATTTAATTTGGTTAAAAACCTAGTTGTACTTTTAATTAACAAAGTGATTGTATTCGGAATTATTAGTCGGGTGTTGGGTTGAGATAAATTAACATGATATCAGAGATTGATCTCTGAAGGAGAAACCAGATTTGCCAAGATCGATTTGTTGCAGCGCAGGAGAAATTTTTTTATGCAAGCTACAGGCAAGGTAAGGTTATACAAAAATTTAAAAAAAAAGATTAAAGAGAGGCAGTCGTACGATCCGTATAGCATATAGATTGGTTGTTGCAAAAGGTCTGATTAGATCGGGTTGAAACAACCCTGGTTGAGATCGTTGTGTGCTAAAGGGATCGGGCTGAGGTCGTGAGTTTGCTACAGTGTATACCATGTGAGTGTTGTTATGAAGATCCGAGCAGGAGGCGCCAACAGGAAACGTGAGATCGGTAGCTAGGCAAAGGAGTGCAAGGTTTTGTGTGGAGCCGGTAGAGACAGCGAAGGTGGAGGCTGGGAGACGCGAGCTGAAGAAGGCGGAGGATTGGCGTAAATCCGATAGAGGAAAGGTGCGTAGGGGGGTCAAAGAGTGGCCAGTCGGCAGGGAAACCGCAACAGCTACTGCAGCTACCAGCAAAGAAAGCTACAGTCGTCGAGTAAGATGTCTGCTAGAGCCGGGTGAAATGATAGTCGCACGTGGACTAGAAGCCGCCACAACAACCAAGAAAGCACGTGGAAAGGGTAGACAAGATCCGTCGCAGAGAAGGCTGCAGTGAGAGGATGGCCACAACAGATCAAGACCGAGGAGTGGCAGTAGAGGAAAGCTGCAAAGGGTGATTGTTGAGGAAGGTTCGAGCTGCAGCAAGGGAGCCAACCAACAAAGGAGTTGAGGTTGCACGGGTTGTTGTAGCAGGTTGCGGATGTTGTGTGGACGAGCAACATGGGAGAAGGTAGAAGGTGTGGTGGATCAAAGTGTTGGGAGAGCCAACTGGAAAATGTAGAGCAGCGGCGTGTGCAGACTGGACACACGTGGAGAGGAGAGTTGCCAGGCAGGTGAAGCTACAAACCACTACAGCAACCACAGTTGCCACGAAAAAGAAGGTCGCGGGCTACCCAGCCAATGGTCGAGCCAAGAAACCAAGGGCGCAGAGCCACCCAACAAGGGTCGCAGGGCCAAGGAGTCAAATCTGGGCAGCCCCCAGGCAGTGGGTAGAAAATAGTCGAGCAATGCCCAGAAGGACTTGGGTAGTAGTCAGCAAAGAGCACAGGAGCCTCGAGCAGCAACAGGAGGTTGTGGGCAGCCCTGGCCAACTTCGGGCAAAGATCTGGGCAATGGGCAACGAGTCCCAAGCAGGGATCTGGGCAGCCAAAAATTTTTTGTTGAGTGGCTTGCGAGTAATGGCAAGCAACAGAGTGACAGAGGACAAGGAGCAAGTTGCTATGAAGGTTAAGAAGCCCAAAGGGAGTCAACCTTCAAGTTCAGGTGGGAAGCAGCAACCTTCCAAATCTGTCAAGGAGGAGTCATGGTACGTGATGACCATGCAAGATGCTCAGGAGCAAGAGGCTTCTAGGAGCATGATCAAAGGGAAGACTGTTGAGTTTTGGTGTACCTTGGGAAGTGGTTCCCTTGTGATTTTGAACCTCTAACCACAAGAGGGAGATGTCAGTACCCTTGTACCTTGGTACTTTATGTCTAATTTCACTTTGACTTAGGAGATTTAAGTCAAAAGTAAAATTTAGTCATTTTAGCCTAAAGTGACTATTAATTCACTTTGTGGGTGAATTAGGAGACATAAAGTGAACTTAGGGAACTTAACCCAAAGCGGGTTTTGAGTTGAGATTATTGTGGGATGATCTCAACCATTGATTAGGGATGGCTTGGGATGATTCTAGCCATCCACATTTAGGTTTCCTTATGGATTGCTCAAGGAGGGCGCAAGGGACAAAGAGAGGCACATTCACTCTTATGTTCACTCGGAGAGTTTGAGAGGGAGCATGAGGATGAAGTTGGAAGCAATGGAAGAGGGCACCTTGGGCACTTCTATTCATGGAGGAGCTATGGGAGCTTGGTCCTCTATTTATTTGTGGTGATCACTTTGGCTTGGAGGAGGGCGCACACCTAGCAAGCATGAGCTAGACTTGAGGGATTGCATATTTGTTGGTCTCATTGGAGAGGTAGAACACAAGAGCATATTGTGGCGCAAGGGATTCTTCTTCGGAGCAACAAAGGTCAAGGGCGCATCACTTGAGTGAGTTTGGAAACAAGGGGAAGAGGCGCACTAAGCTTGGGCACATTTCTTCTTGGTTCCTTTGGCAAGACTCGAGAGCTTGCTTTGTATACAAGTTCCATCATATTGTATTACTTGTTGTATCTCATGCTTTAGACACCACCTATATATACTTCCATTCCAAAATGGTTTTCCCTCGGAGGTTTTATCCAGGGTCAAGTTGACCAAAATATACCTGTGTCCTATTTTCATGCATGCTTAGAGTGTAGATCAGCTTATTTGTGTTGTAAAGATCTACAGGAGTGTTACTTGTTTTGAGATATATTGTGTGTGCTAACCTTTGGTTCGAAAACACTTGCAAGGGCACCTCAAAGAACACTTAACCAATAAAAACTATGGGCAGTGTTGTCGTCCTTATACACACCTATTAACGTGGATAAGTCTCCAACCCACTTGGTGTGTCCTTGAAGGCACAAGCCTAAGTCCAAACCCACTGTCACCTCGATATGGACTTCTTCCGTCTAGGCTCACTCCTAGGGAATCCAAGGGGGGTAGACCCTATTTAACTATGTTAAGTTTTAATTAGTGTTCTAGGAGTTAATTTGGTTTTTATTAAGGATGCCCAAGCCAATGACAATCAAACAATGCAAATGCAGCTTTTTAAATGACAGGCAAACCTTTTCTTTACAACACAATAAATAGACCAGTGCCTAAAATATACCCAAAGTTTACTTACACAATTACAAAATATATCTACAATATGAAATAGAACATGAACTACTTACACAATGATTTTAACAATGAAATGACTTCTAGCTTTAGACAACTATATCCAAATGAATGAAAGAATACTTTCAACCCAATAAACAATGATACATCAATACATGTAAATATTCACAATGAAAGAGATAGCTTGAAATTGAAAATGCTTGGAAAGTAAAACGCATGGAAAGTAAATTGCTTGAAGATCAAATTGCACAACTTGGAAAGAAAGATAATTGAACTTGAAAGTGCAAGTGTTGTGAATGTAGTGTGTAGATTGATTTTAATAAATTTTAAGTATCCCTTGAATTGAATTAGGGGGATTAAAATGTGAGAGATACAAGGCTAGACTATGTGACTACCCCAAATCCCTATCCCTTCAACCAAAAGGAAATGTTGGGTGCTCAAGAAGAAGGACAAGCAAGGTCCTTCCCTAGCTTCACAGGTCAAATCCAGAATGTTTGGGCGCTCAACAAGAGGGACATGTAGTGTCGTGAAGCAGTCCCTGACTTCAACCTCAAGTAGCCTTCCAAGTCACCCTATTTTGGTGGTTGAAACAATAAGTGGATTGAGTGCCTAATTATACTAGCCACGCGGTCCTTTTGCCCTTTCTTAATTACCCAAGATCCACTGGAGTGGCAAGGGGAGGGAATGCGGGGCAAAAGGCGGGGCATGAGTCAAATTACTTTCCAAAGCAATAAATTATTCTAGCCTTCACGATTTTTCAAGGTTGGCATAGCCAAGCTCAATGCAAGGTGTGGGCACAATAAACTTGAATGGAAAATAGCTTGAAAGTAAAGTACAACAACACTACCCACAACTTTTTCTTAAGGACAAAGGTGGGCAAAAGAAATAAACAAATTGCAACCTCACAACAATGGCACAATGTGGACGACAAGACTACCGATTTTGTGCCAAGGTGGGTGAAATAAAATGACTGAAATGAAAGAACTAATCTAGCCACACAACCTTCTCTTTATGGGAGAAGTGGGGCAAATAATGAATTGTAAAAACAGAAATAAAATCTACTCTAGCCTTCACGATTTTGCAGTTGGCTGAGCCAAACACAATGCAAGGTGTGGAAAAATTAAACTAAATTACAATATCAGAAATTTTAAATTAGGAAAATGAATGCAAGCCCAAGAGACTCTCTTGGGCTGCTTACAATGCTTAGAAAGACTAAAGAAGGAAGGGGGTTTGATACCCAAGCTCAAGGAAGCTTCCTTGAGTGTTTAGAGACCAAATTTGTGCAACACTTCCCCTTGACCTGGCAAAAACCTACACAGAAAAACAACAAGCAAATGCTTAAGAGAAAATGCTACAAAACACTTTGAGATTGATTAATTTCTGTTAGTACATAAACAGAAATTAAGAGGAAAATTTCTGAAAATAAATTGTAATTTAAAAGACCATTTCAGACCATACATATGCTAGAATGAAAGAAGGAAAAATGGAGATAAGAACAGAAAACAAAATGAAGCTCCGGATGGGTGAAATGAGTGAATTTCCAGATCTGAAATTCACTCCTCTCAACCCTTTAGTGACCTGCAAAAGAGTATAACTTGCTACACAATGCAACAAAGAGGTGAGAGCATCTAATAAGCTTGTAAAATACTTTGCAAACTTGAAAGAAATTATCACCAAACTTATAGCAATACTACTACCAATAAATCCCAAGCAAAATACTTCGTTTGGGGTCTCTAAGTTAACTAGTGAAAGCAAAAATACAAAAGATTGAATGCAGCAAATATCACCTCAACAAGACACCATAAACAGCATCAAGAAGACTCCCAATGCACACCATAGATCCTCCAAAGCTTCCTTTTATTATTCAGAAAATGTTGCTGCAAATAGTTGCAGCAAGATTTACAATGAGAGAATGGGAGATAGAGAGAGAAAAATGGGCAGCATAAACTTGCTCTAAAAAATGATGGTGAAAAGAGGAGGGGAGGCCTCTCTTTTAAAGGAGAGAAGCAAGGTAGACCCCCCTTGCATGTGCTACAAGTGGCAGCCATGCAAGAGGGGGCTCTCATCAAGGGGGGCACACCACATGAGGGAGGGGTGCACTTTAGGAGAGGGAGTTGAGGGTTTAGGAAGTGGGAACCCCCATCAAGTGTTTTAACTTCATATCCAAGGTCCAAGGGGGGTCCACCAAGGAGTGGGGGCGCACTTCCCCTAGGGGGCAACCAACCAAAGGTTGTAACTTGACTTGAGGGGGGCCTTTTACATGCCAAAGTCATTTTCTAACTTAGGAAACACCTTAGGAAGCATTTCCCCACCTTTTTTCCTGACTTTAGGCATCTTTACAAAATTTGATTATTTTACCTTAGCCAATTAAATGTTAGTCTTTTGACTGACTTGGAGTCCTCATAGACATTGGCCTAGCAAAACTTGTCCAATTGAGCTGAAATGTGGTCCAAGGGTGTAGGGGGTCATGAGCCATTTGATTTGAGTACTCATACATATCCCCAAGGACCAAATTTTTACATTTTACATCAAAAATAATTAAAAATTCTCAATTTCTAGAAATTTAATTATTAAAAAATCCTATCAAAACTTAACGAAACTCCGCAAGACTCTAGGAGATGTCTAGCATGGTCATATACAACACTTATAAACCTTAGTCACCTACTGGGTTTGATCATTAAAACGCCTTTCACCACTTCGAAGGATTATTGTGAGTGAAAAACTCAAGGATAATTAAAATTGTCTGGCAAGCAAGATTAATTACCTGAGGAAAAAAAACACTCGATGAAAGGACTTCCCTAATGATAAAGTCACAGGCAACTAACTTAAAAATTATTCATGCTAACATATTACACTATTATCCCACAAAGGGGAGCGGACATCCCGATTACAAAAACTGGGGGCAAAAATGCGCTATTGAACCAAAAGGTCTTCAAAACTTGTTGTACCATATGGTACATGACGTTGAGCCCTAGTCGAAATAGGTGGTCAATGGGAAAAAAGTTACTAAACTATTTGTTGTCCTAAAATGCAGCAAAGGACAGTTTTGGAGATTGAAACTTAGAGCAAATCTAAAGGTCAAAGACAGACCTTAGTTGGCAGCCTCATAGTACCTCAGTTTTCTTCAAAGACTTCAAAGACGAGTCTGAGCGAGATGGAAAGGATAGCTTTTGTTTCGGAGGGAGCAGCCAATCAAGTGGATTCGAGAGCATCCATGGTAGCAGATCTGATAGTAAAGATAAGGCCACCTCCAGGTGGTAGAAGTACCTTCCTTCCTAAGAGGGGGTGTTGATGTATTTAGCATCGAACAAGTATTTCAACATAAGCTTGGTGTCTAGCATGTGGAAGTCGTCCTTATTACCTCTCAAGAACCTTAGGAAATTCACTCTATGAGTTAATAATCAAAGTGAATGACCTTTTAGATTAAAGTGAATTTAATTAAGTTAAATGCCTAAGTTTTTGGCATTAGTAACTTAAGTGAGTTGATTAAGTCCTAGTTGTCAGATCCAAAGTGAACGTGAGATTAGATCTCAGTCGTTGATCACTTTAGGAGATCTAGGGTTTTGGATTTACTATTAACTCAACATAATAAAAGGCAACCTAAGTGAGAGGATGAGACACACAGAGTGAGGAGATCTCATTGATTGGGTGAAGAGCATTTCATCCAAGTATGAGTGGGCAGAGTCAGAGGAAGGAGCAAGGGAGATAGCAGCCAGAGAGGTTAAGCTATTTGTTGATTGTATTTTCGTCGAATGGGCCATTATCCCAGGACAGGAACCCCAGGATTTTATCAATAAAATCAACTCAATTCTGGTTTTTCCTTCAGGGTTTTCCCACGGGTGTTTACTCAGATATCTTGTGCAATGTGTATGGTTTCAATTTCATGCTTCTACTGATTTAATTTGATTAAAAATTGTAATGTTCCCAACTTAAGATGCCAGGAACATTGCGGTTTTCATTGATTTTTATGTGTTTTCTGGTTGTGGCATGTCGTCAAACACTTTGCAAACTTAAGTCTCATGAGTTGCGCTAGGGTTTAATATGATGGTTTAATGTGTGTTTGCAGCCAATAATCAAAGAAGATACAATAATGGAATGTACTCAACAAGATGCAAGATCAACAACACAAGAAATGACCATAAATACCTCAGATCTGATATATTAATAATAGATCTTTGACCTCATACAAAATGGTGCAGATTTGGAATACATATAAGTGAATAGAGTGTTGGGTTGATCAAGCCTCCCAGATACAAGATAGAAGAAGATCCAGGCTTCCAAAAGCCTCTCCAAGTTGAAGACCAAGTAACACTGCAATCCAATGGATACCCTCTGTTATATGTGATGCCCTCTCTCTCACAATGTGCAAGTCCTGGCTGGAATAGATCAAGGGAAGTAAGGCCTCCTCTCTGATGGCCTCAAAGCACTGCAAAACTCCATGAGAAGGTAGATTTGATGATGGCAAGAAGGTATGAGGAGTCTCAGAGCAATAGATCAACTGGAAGACCCCCAAACCATAGTGTCTCCAATGACAAATGCGCCCTCCTAGCTTAAACAAGCCAATAATTCGACCTCCAAGAATATAGTTGCCAAATCCCCTGAGAAAGATGACAAACTATAGATCGGGCCAAAGGAAACACCCTGGCAAAGTCTCGGGCTGAATAATGAAGAACTGCCCACCAAAAGACTAAATCCTAAATTTGTAATGTGCCCTATCTCTCTCTGAACCTGTCACTGCAATAGAATCCATGTAACTAAGACAGGACTGATGTAGAATGGTGGGGGAGGAATCTTTCACCTCCGTGACCAAGCTTGGACCAGGTTGGGTGGGATCTTTCACCACCGAGCTGATCTCTAGGGTTTGTTAAGTCAAAACCCCCAAGTGCATGGGCTCACTAGCAAGAACCTAGATATCAATTGATAAACAACATAATGAGAGAATAGAGGCCCTTATCTCTCTTTTATCCTCCCTACGCACCTTGTCTCTCCAAGTGACTTTTACTTTATTGAATTATTAATTAATTAATTAAATCACTTTAATTAATTAATTATCCATTTTACTTCTCACAAGTGGTTTATCTCTCCTCGTGGCTTCTCTGGCCACTAAAAGTCACTTCTCATCATCCTATCCTGTAGTGTTATTCCTCCCGATTCCGATGAGCTATTACACTAAGAGGTTCC
Source organism: Picea engelmannii (assembly GCA_009831015.1). Lineage (NCBI taxonomy): Eukaryota > Viridiplantae > Streptophyta > Pinopsida > Pinales > Pinaceae > Picea > Picea engelmannii. Next base: position 21,176 of record ML846398.1, read on the forward strand.
TTCCTCCAAGTATTATGCCCAATATGATCTCCTTAGTGATTTTAATTAACATATAGCCCAAAATAACCCAAAATCACAGAAATCGTCAGAATGCAACGGAACCAAAGCCAAGTTGTGCGGAATGGATCATGATGATGAAATAAGATGAGCAATGCAAGTTGGGCCCCAAAAAAACCCCACAATAGCTCCTGTACTCGCTATAACCTCCATCTAGCTACTCTTGTCATCATAACACTCTGTAATATAATGATGTCCCAAAGTGGGGACATTACAGTCCTCCCTGCTAGAATATTGCTTGTCCTCAAGCAATAACTGAATCAATCCATATATAATATCGGGGTCCCATGTCCACCTGTGGGACACACAGTAGGCTCCATCCAAAGTTGAACTATCACGCACTCTACCCCCTAGATCCCATATCAGGACGTGAACTGCAATACCCTGTGAGGCATAATCCTGTAACATATCAACACCAAGAGTCTCCTGCAAATGACGCATGGCCTCAACCCAAAATGAATCTATCCTCCAAGTCCATACCAAGACCAACACGATCTCCACCAACTGCACATGCTACTACCATAGTGAGGTACTACAAGACCTCAATGAATCACCCTCAAGTGATGTGCTCCCCTCAATATTGAAGCTCACTGGGAAGTCAAAGTGACTTCCCCTTGCAAGGATCCACTCACCTCTGTCAGTCGATGGAATGCTCAACCCTGCAATCCTCAGGTCCCATGCTAGTCTCTGCTCAGGATCACCATTTTGACACTGCACTACTCTAATCATGATTGTCTGCTCAGTATACATACTGGATCCCCCACTCCTGGATCCTCATGCTGAAATATATGTGAAAATTGGACCTATTGTCAAGAAGCTGAACCTGTAAAGGTATCTCTATGGGAACAACATCTGCCTAACCATCTCCATACTCAATCGTACATATCAATAGGGAGAACTTGTCTCGCCTCATAGGACAAGCCCCTACAAGCCCTCTCAAAATCATCCAATAGTGAAGTATGTTGCTTTTTGACGCAACCTGGGCCATCATAAGGTGAAACAACCTACTAACCAAATGGACTCCCGGATCCCATGGAAAACTTGGAAGCTCCTCACATCCAATCCCCTCTAACTACTCCTGTCATATTGATATCTGTCAGAAGCCCTCCATGCTCCTCCCCATGAGAATCTGAATCTGCATCGCACTCTGAGATATATGTTGTCCCATGGCCTAAGATGCTCACCATCACACCCAAGGTCTCAATTGTTTGTCTCTGATGATCCACCCTTATCCTAATGTATGCAATAAAAGCATTCCTGTCAGGTGGTCCCTGCCTATCAACTCTCAATGTCCCTTGCCATTGTCTATCTCCCCTTGAGCTTTTTTCAATGATGAAAGTGTCAGGAAAAGATAACAGAAACATCTATAACCGACTGTAGGACTGGAAAGTATTATATGCTTTGGTCAATCCCAGGGATTCAACCAAAAGCTCGTCCACCAATACCCATGGTAAATACTCTCCTGTAGTCATCATTGAACCCCAATCATCATGTACAACCGGGGGTAACTCCTCAAACTCCTGGTCAACCGCTCTCCCTCCATCATCGCTCATGCAACTATTGATACTATGAAGGTGATCTCCCAGATCTATCCACTACTGCAAGGGAGAGGAATCTCCATGCTCTACCAAGTATGCCTCCTCCCTACAATCCAGTGCATCCCTCTGAATCGCATTGTACACCTCGGCATGTCTTTGTGAACTATCACTCACCACTGTATGCTCCTACATACTCATGTAATCTCCTGTATACTCTTGCAGCATCATGGATCCTAGGTGTACTACTGAGTCAACCTCTACATGAAGATCAGCCAATCCTGGAACACAAATGGAAGTGTTCTCATACCTACCCCTGGCTCTGGAGTCCCCATGTGTATGTGAGTGCTTGATTGTCTCAAAGATCCTCGTGGAGGGTAGCTCCTGTGACACATGAACATCGTCCTGTGTCTCCGGATCATATCTCTCCATACTCATCAGTGATCCTGGGTACTCCTCATGCTCCTCCATCAATTGGTGCTCCTCCGCTAAACCACCAACATCCTCTAGCAATGTGGCTGAAGGATATATCTGACTCTCTACTAAGATAGATGTAGTGGATCTCTGTCTAATCTCCTCAAGGAGCTCCTCTAATCTGTACTCTGATTCTTGAAGGGTTGTTTGTGTGCCTTTCAAGAATCCTCATGTGCTCTCCAACTCATGAGTGAGTTTGTCCACCTCCAACTCCTGCTCCCTCAGGGCCCTGTGATACATCTTGCCAACCCCCAATAGGTAGTCTTTGTCCATCAACAACTACTGGTAGTCGAACCTCATCATAGTCACTCTCTCCCTGAGAGTATGAAAGTCATCCATGGCCAATCCCCCGTCTGAACTATCAGGTGCCATTGATGCCCTCGAGCAACAATCTTCCACCAATGCATGTGTCATCAATGCGCCTAGTGGCTGCCATGATCATGTCCTCACTGACTCTCAACTGTCCTCCCAAGTATCAAGACTCCTGATCATAGTCCTGCTGAGGTGCTACCTCACGCCCCTCACTACTAGTGTCAACCTTGGAATCCCCAACAAAACTCTCCGCAAAAGATAAGGCACTGAACTATACACTGTCCACTGTGCTACCGGGTCCTCTTGTATGCCACTACACACCATCACCAACTACTACCCCCATCTGAATCACACTATATCCTTTATGGGCAGTTGTATCCTCCTGTGCACTCACCCTGCTACTATCATTTGCGCTTGGATCCCATACAGATGTGTCCAGACACGTGCTATGGTCATCTCGACCAATAAGGGGTACATCCTCATCACTGTAGACCGGTCCTGGAAGTAAGTGTCCCATCAAACTGTCAATCTCCACAACCTGATCAAACAATGGAGTCTCCAAAAGAGATGACCCACTCTCCTCATAGGCATGTGTAAGATCAATCGTCTCCAAGTCATGTCTCTCATGAAGGTCCACCTATCCCTGGTGTGCTATCCTTGCGCAGGGCTCCACCACTATATCAGCAATGCCACTGATATCCTCATGTGTCATGGCTATCATAGGTGTCTGAGAAGGTGCCAATTGTGTCACAATCACCATAGGAAGCTCATCATGTCTAGGTGCTAACATGTGTGACTCTTCACTAGTGTCACCACTCTGCTAAAGTGTAAGGTCATCAACACTATGTGATATTATCTCTATTACCAACATCGCGATAATATCGCGCTATTGGCGATATTATCGGCAAAATCAACCTCGGCAATAATATCGGGGAAAATAGCGCGCTATTTTGGAGAGTTTGAAAATATCGCGATAATATCGTAGATGGCGCGATATTATCGCGCTACGATTGAAAATATCTTTTGCACGTGGACAGGCCAGAAATAAAGCCCGATTTTCACCTTTTTTTTGTCATTTTGCAAGTGAAGTGTGGGGTTTGGAGAGCAAAGGAGAAAAGGGCGAGTTTGCCTTCAGCCAAAGACGAGGAGGAGCGAGATTTTGAGAACTATAACCAGTTTATTGTGAAGTTGGGATTGATTTCTCTCAAGCAAGGGCACATTTGCAGGTATGGGCAACAGTTTGTACCATTTATTTTTATTTTTTTTTAATATTTGTTATGTATCCTTCATCTTGGTAGTTAGGGACTGTTGTTTTTAGCTGCCATAAAATTATTTTGGAGTGTGGATTGATTTCCAACTGTTTTTTTTATATTCTTG
>ML846399.1:0-25410 GCA_009831015.1 Picea engelmannii
TTTTACAAAACTATGATGGATTTACTGGAACGAATGTATAGACGTACTTTCCACTTACAATACATAAATCAATCCAATGATTCCAATAACTAGGTTATATCTAACTATATGAAGCATTTCTAGAGCAATGATCAATGAGACATGTTAGACTTGCAATAACAAAAACATACAACAATAAAAAATAATCATTCAAAAAGTAATATTCCTAAAAATGCTAGAATATTTATATATTACTACAAAGCATTCCTTTATTAATATCAATTATGTTATATTTAGTTTTCATATATCAATATAAAAATAGTTTATTGTCATGTTACTTTTTTCAGGAAGATTATGAAAATCCCAAAGGATCAACGAGTTGATATCCAAAATATATCAGTAGGAATGTATAAAACAATGTACAAGGAGATGGTAAAAGAAATTGACATAATTGCATCACAAGAGGAGCCATCTCAACAACAACATGCTTCAAATGTATGAAATCATTGAATTTTTCTATTAGGTACATATAAATAACTAATTTAACATTAAATATTAATTTTCAAGTATTTTCTTACAGAAAATAAATCAAAATGGAACCCATTTAGCACATAAAACAAGACGACAAGAAAGAAAAGGGTTGATAGCAAAGTTTGTGAGTAATTGTTATTTCTTTATAACAATTTAAGATTTCATTTTTGTATATTTTAAGTTGTTTTACAATAGTCACCCTTGAATGTATTCAAACATGTGCTAACATACAAAGAAGAGCCATCAAAAGAATTGATTGACATTAAGTTAAGTATGGGTTGTGAGTATATGTTGACATATCAAAAATTAATTGTGGAATTTGTAAGTATCTATGTTGTTTTATTTCTCTCATTTTATAATTAATGGAACAAAAAAAATCCTTTATATCAAATCTATGATTTATTATGGGGTATAAAACTTGCAAGAAACAAAGTATCAAAATGTGCCAACAGAAGAGTTGTTGACAAAAGACATGAGATTTGGTTTTGAAAGAATGTGTATCATTCAAGACTCAATTCTTTCTATGGTACTCCACTTTTCAATTTACATTCATGTATATTATTTATTTCAATTTTCATTATTCTCACCAATGTAGATACACTCATTACACTTTATTTTTATTTTTGTTTATGGAACTTGAAGAATATGAAAACAATCAAGGCAATCAACAAAACATTCAGCCAAATAACCCAATTCATGGAAGTAGCTAGAGCACTAACAACAATTCCAATGAAGAATGATGATCAATATATTTGGATATCATGCAAGCCATTGCATTTTTTGAAATAATTATCTATGAAAATCAAACATTTTGTTTAATGTAATGGACATAGTGTCCCAATTGAAAAACAAGGAATTACCAATAAGTGTCCCATTTTGTATGACAAAGAGCCTCTTATTCATATATAATAAAATACATTTTATTTTATTCTATTGCATTGTCAAATATCACTGTGAAATGTTACAATGCTGATTAAATATAGGGATGATTACATATTATAATGAACAGATGCAAAATTTGATGATATAACAAATTAATCCAAACATCATATCCAAATGCACTACCCAAAATTTAATTTATATGAACACTATTATAAGATATATGTCAATGTTTTCATGAACAATGGAATTGAAAAATAACAATAATTGCATTGTCATAGGTCGATGTTTCTAAAAAGCGAAAATGAACACTAATGTGTTTAATGATAAAAAGCATTGGTGTTGTAATAAAATGAGCATCGGTGTTGTAATACAATGAACCAACACTGATTATAATAGTATTTTAACAACAACGATTACAATAACAAAAATCATCCTTCTGATGCATTTAATTAAAACGGTGTACCGATGCTTCTGTATCATACTTCCCCATCAGTGCCTTCTAAATTTCATGCATCCATTGGGTTTGTCTTATAATGCACCAATGCATGGTAATGTAGATTCGACCGATGCATTGTTATTATTAAAGCACCGGTGTATTATTATTTAGAAGAGCATAGGTGCCCCAACATTTTTTTGACTTCCCCAATGCTTTCGGTAAAATGTAAGCACTGATGCTTTAAGTTTGAGAATGCATTGGTGCATATACACCATGAAGCGCACCTCTAGAAAAACATCTACTAAAACCTCCGTCTGCCCATATTTTTTCAGTTATAATGAATTTCCATTATAATCTCCGCAAAAACATCCACTACCAAAAAATATGTTTTAGCGGAGGTTTTTTTGACAATTTTTTCCAATTTTGTAATACTAAAAATATTTTCTATAACCTTCGCTACAAGGTATTTTCCTTGTAGTGGTTGCTAATGGAATGAAACATAGGTGGCCATATCCTCTGATTGGAACCAAACGAGATTGAGCTCTTGGAAGCCCTACCAGAAGTTAAAGAGAAATTTGTTCAGGCACATTGGTAGCAATTATGTTGTTCTTTCCAGGGACATCACACCGAGGTCTCCATAACATTTGCAAAGAATTTTGATGGGTACCAAACTCAGATTGGGAACCTAATCATCCAGGTTTTTGAGCATTCCATTTCTATAGCTTTCAATTTTCCCATCGATGGTGAAAAATGGTTCAAAAAGAAGGAAATGTTAGGGGACTTCTACAATCAATTTCTCACAAAAGATCACCAAAACTTAGATTGGAGCAGGGGAATCCCTAATACATGGATTAAGGAGGAATGGAATTATGCTTTACCTATGGTTCAGAAATACATAAATTTTTAAGGTAGGTTCTCAACCATTCACCTTTATCACATGAGATTCCTTTTGCATCCGAATGGAGACAACAAGATGAACTTACCTTATATTTTACTGAAGAGTCTGGTTAAGATGTAAAAATAAATACAAACACATCCAAGGACTGCTCAATACATTCTTTTTCACCAAGGGATTATCAAATTTCTAATGATGCAAGAGTTCAAAAAAACACATCTCTCTTGGGAACAATTTCTATCTTCATTAGGGATTCAGGAACAACAGAAGAAAACTTAAAAAATAACCCCTGAAAAGTAGCCTAAGGATTCAAAGAAAGCTAGCATCTCATCAAAGAAACCTTTAACTACAAAAATAAGAGATCCATCTGTAACCAGAGAAACCATATAGAAAGAAATTATCCTTGCAATAAGAGAACAACTTGGGACATGTATTGGCACCTATCATTAGAAAACAAAATGTCCTTGAAATTAAACATATGTATACTAGAAAAAGAATCAAAAGAACTACGGAAGAGTAAAATTTACTCCTTGAAAGAGATATGGTTGAGCCTATGGAAGAAATATTAGTCATGGAAGTTGAGAAAAACTTAGACACAAAGTAAAACAATATTAAAAATAACAATTCTCAAGAGAAAGATAAAGGAAAACAGCCCATGGGAACATCAAGGAGACTCAGGACTCAACCCACAAACAAGTTTAGGCTAAATGCAAAGGCCTTGTTCAACCCTTTGTTGAAAATAGGGAAACATATTGTTATTGAAGATGATATCCCCAAGGGTACTTCAGGTGATACAAATAGTAAAGAAACAAAGAAGAGGACACTTAAGGATCTATCCATGAAGAAAAATACCAAAAGGAAAAGGATGACTCCTCTAGTTAAAGGTCTAGAACAAAATGTTGAAGAAAGACATAGAAAAATCCTAATCCCTTTGATGCCCGAGTTTCTAGAAACCAGTATTGAGAATACATAATCCGTTTCACATGTGCTTGCAGAAGAAGATATAGTGCCTTGTACAGAGGTTGACAAGCTTGAAAAGATTCCCAAAATCCACAACTTTTCCATCGATCTAAACATGCCATATTCTGAAGAATATTCATGGGGAGACAATGTTGAAGCATGGACGATCTCTAAAGAACAAAAAACTGAGAATTCAAGAAAAATGATCAAACATCTAAAGGAGAAGAATATCAAACTTGAAGTGAAAAACTCCAAGTTACAATATAAAGTGAAAAGGCTAAAGGAAAAGCATCATAAGATCTACAGGTTTTCAAGCAAACTTAGGAAGAAAAACATCAAATTATACTGGACAAGGATTGTACTTAAAACTAAGTCGCAAGAGGAGAAGCATAAGAAGAAAACCCCTGTCCAAGCATGAAGACAGTCCCAAACTTTTTGCAGAATTCATACTTTTACTAATTTTGATTTGCGCTACAAAAAGGCAACTCTTTTAGCAATAACTTTATTTCTGAAGTTTGTTAGCACCCTACACAAGATTCCAAGGCTCACTTTTATGAAGTACAAAGACTAAATGAAGGATAAAAATCGAGAAGTAATTCTTCCACATATGTTTCTTTGAGATAGTTATTTTGAATTATATTTTGTTAATATCAAAGAGTGTTTTTAGGAGTCAAAGATCCGATCTTAAAATAAAGGATATCTCACCTAGAGTCTTGGGTCTATTATTAGCCTAATTTGATGTAAAAAGGTTATAGTTTCTATCTAATAATGTAGCATATCGATATGAAATTATAACTGAAACTAGATTTTGGGATCTGGGATCTAAATATGGAGCTACTCTCCGTCTATAAAAGAAAAATCAAAAGAGAGAGTAAGGGTTCAATTTTTGGGAATTGGAAAGGAAAGCATATATCTGGAGATTATAGAGTGCTTATTGTATGCAAAATTTTATACTCAATAAATTTAACATCCTGATGGTTAGACTGTCCTCTTATGTTTTCATATTTGTCTATCTTATTTAAGTGCAATTGAAATATATGCAAATCATTTGTTTCTCTTTGTTTCAACTATAATTTTAGTGAGTATTTTATTGATACATTACCCATTTCATATATTTGCATTTAAATATTTATTTCGAGTTTCAAGATATCTTGTTTATCTTTAATTTCTGCCTCAGATAAGTCATCATATTCTTAACTTATATTATTTTCCCATTCTTCTGTACTTTCAATTATATTTCTCTTGTCTGTCAGTATGAATACTCTTGACTAGGTGAAATGTTGCTCATTATTTTATTGAAAGAGTGTCAACATTTGAATACTTTCCATCCTAATCATACTCCCTGATCCATAAACCCATATTTACCTACAAGTTTACAACAATTCAATAACTGAGGTGCCCTAGCTCTTGTTCCATAACAGTCTGGTGCTGGCTTTAGGGATAACAAGCCCTTAGTTCCATCATCATGTGATCTTAGTCTTGTCATAGTGAGCCAAGACAAACCCAATATTTGACCACAATTTCATAGCGTAATATTCGACTTATAATCCATGCATGGAGCACACAATTAATTTCTAAAAACCATGTTATCAACCTAAAGTAAAAAATAATTATTTTTATAGCTCATTAATGCTTGTGTACCTCCCAAAATGAGATAGTGGGAAAGTGTGGACCTTATCAAGTTGTTATTACTAATTATAGGGTTTGATGTAGTCTTCATTAATCATCATTATCTCATTACTTCATTAATGCATTGGGATAGTTCACATTGAATATATCTCTAAAGGAAGGTCCACCATTTTAGTTATAAATAAAACCATTGAGGTCAACCATTTCATCCATAATCCATAATAATTTTATTCTACCAAAATTCGATCAGAGAGATCCTACACCCTAGCCATCATTTCTCTACCATTTGGGATCTCACTTCTACCAAAGATCTTGGATTTAGAGCACTCACAAGGAGGAAAAATGATTATTCCCTCAAGGTGGCATTGAAGCCCATTTTGCTACAACAATCCATCATCAAGGTGCTAATTTTAAGTCCTATTTCCATTGACATAATAAAGGATTCTTTATTCTTTGCATTAACTTGTGTTTTATATCCTGGATGCTTTTCTTTTTACTTGTATCTTGTTCGTTGCATATGAAAAGTTATGGAATAGCTTGCTTGAGTGTTTCCATTTTATTCCATTTTCATTTTGTCTATTTCTTAGGTTGTATGAATTATAACTAGGTATTTTTGGTACTCCTAGTAACAAAATACCCAACACAATATGATTTGGTATAAGGTGTTACTCCCAAAAGTTTTTTTTTGGGGGTTTTTAGCTCATGGAAGACTTTGAACAACCAAAATCTAAGGGATATATGGAAAATGGGCCCATCTAGATGTCCTCCTTCTTTACAAAAAAAATAACAAATACTCATCTCTTCTATGATATGAAAATGTCTAAATAAATCTAGTCTCTAAGTCTATGTGAGAAGATTCAAAGGATAGGGGAGTTTAACAAAGACAAATTTTCCCTTGGCTAGAAGTCATGATATTCAAGTTATTTTCAAGGAAACCCTCTTTTGAAAAGAAACGGTAGCTCCTCCACCAACATATTATGTGGGCGATATAGTTAAGAAGAAAAATGAAGTCTTTTAAGGATATTGACCCCTCCCCATGTCAAATGAAAGAAAAAACTATCAATTTATAGAGTCCATTATTGTAACATTAGAATCAAAGATCCAAATACATACTCGATGTTGACTTAAGGAAAATGGTTAATAATTTGGGGTCTATATATGTATATTTCCTTGGTAAAATAACATATACCTGAGATTTATGCACACCTCAACCTAAAGGATTCAAATGATTGGTTCAACACTAAAGGTTGCTCTAATTGTTTCTTTAGTGGCACAATTAAAGGAATTCCTAGACAAGCAAGAGCAAGGGGTGTTGTCTTCAACACAGGAGGATCTCTTGTTTTATCGTTCACATGGAGTCTCAAATGGACCTTGGATAACAATGTTGAGGCCTTAAAGACCTAAAAAGGCCTCCCACTATTGTCCCTCATTTCTTAAAAATAAATAATGATGGTTGGGGACTCCTTTATCATCATATAAGAAATTCAAAGAGCCTCCTTCCATAAAGACATTAAGTTATGGAGAATGATTTCCATGATTCAAATTATCTTGTTGAATTTCTTTCATAATATATTGTCATGTCTTTAGGACTCACAAATACTTTGATGATATGGAATGTAGTCAGGGTTTTACTTAATAGGAAGAGTTGGTAGTTAATAGAGGAGGATAATAAATAAGGATATTAGCCTATAGTCCTTGATTTATTAAATGAGGGTTGAAGATAGAACATTAGTTTATTTAGATCCCCAAAAGTCTTCGAAGTATCGTGAAGAATAGTTGTCCATCTTGTCAATTAAGGGAAGATGGACAATTTTGAGATCACATCACCTACAAAAAGTACTTCCCTTACCAAACAATCCTCTTTCACTCTAGGTGTTTGACATAGTTTGTCTAAGGAGTCATTGCATTTAATCTAGAGGGGGGAATAAAGACATGCAAAATCTCCTCAAAGTCTAGATTTTTATATTTTCCCAAGTTGAACCTCATGTGGTCATACCCTTACGCCTTCTCCTTGTGTGAAGAGTCTTAATTGCATATGTTTTTTAGATTATTTAATCATGGAGGATCGATGGAGCCTCACCAGAGGTAGGATCAAAAGTGAAATAATTTATGGTTTTTGAATGGTTTCCAGAATCCTGACTAGTTTTAGTCTTTGTTACTTTTCCTATAAATTATAAACGAGGAAGAAAATTGTGCTCACTATATCTCATTCACCTTTGTATTTGTAATGAATTTCACTTGATGGAGAAAATTTTAAGGGATAATCCACTAGATGTGGAAGAGTTTCTCCAAGATATAAAAACTATTCAAGTGTAATTTTTTAAGATAGAGTGGGACATTGAGTAGAACTTACATGAAGTAAAGGAGTAGGTGAGGTGGAAAGCCAAGGATTACCATGTCCTATAATGCAATGGAAGCAATTTGAATACTAGCCAAGGATCGAGGAAGGGTGTTGGTTTACCAAGGAAGAGATATGATTTATAAGGGAAGAACTAGCACACATCAACAACCAACTCATGTAAATTGGAGTCACATTCTTTTTTATTAGAATCAAGTCATCAAGTCATCTCTCCAACGTATGAATATTGTTGTCAACTAGTATTTGATAACAACTCTTCCACCTCCAAATTCAAACCATCGAAAAAAGAAACATATAACTCATTCTCGAAATAATTGGGAGGATTTTGTACCTAATCACCCACCTAAGGACATTGATTCTTCTTTCTGAATGGAACCTTTAGTAAGTCCCATGGAAGAGAGTGATATCAACCTGAAGGAGTTCATAGTCTAAAGTTTAAAATGCTTCTTAATTTATAAAAACATATTTATATTAAAGGTAAAAATGGTTAGTATATAATATCGACTCATGTCTTCTTTTCCAAGTTGGAAAAAAAACTTATATTTGTATAAATATGAGTATACATGTTTTGGTACTCAAAGGGACTTATCGAATGAAAAACACAACTAATGACATGAAGACACTTTCTGCCATCCATGACTTTCTTTCCTTTTCAAAAACATTTTAAATGGTTCAGAAACAATTTGTAATTTCGACTCAGGGCTTACTATCATTAACATATTATTATTATTATTATTATTATACACATGTGTAACTCACTTATCACAACCCTTAATGTATTACACTATATAATTAGGTTATCTCCCAATATATTAATTATCATTATGTATGAAATATTATGGATCCAACCTCTTTAATGAAAGGACCTGAATGATGAGATGTGCATTTTTAAAAAAAAATCCAATATAATCGCTTATCCAATGCATCATTTTTTGATTCAAAGTCAACTATAGTCTCTATCTTCCCACTACATTAACTATTCTTATTTTTATACATACACAAATCTCTCTGCACTACAATACTCCTGATTTATTAGTTTACCATCACTTTGTCCCCTTAACACATACTTTATGGAGAAGATACTTAACAAAATGGATTGGGGGTTCAATTTTTTGTTTTTATTTTTAGTATTAGATCATTGATCGTTGGATACCATGTAGATTCACCCACTTATTATGACCACTATGACATTCTTAGGTGGCCCTTTTTTTATTATCATGTCATGTATGGAATATAAATATATCTATATTAACATCCCCTCGTAATTTGAGACTCCCTAGCAACCCATGAATTCATAGTGTTGGTGTATGCATCTACATATTATTACATGCACCTACCCAATATTTCTATAAGCATGGACTTTGAACACTTTTAATTATTTATAGTACCTACTCCAAGGTACAAAACAATTCTATATTTTTTAGGAAAATATAATGCTTTCACTCGTTTAATAACATTGTAGGATAATGACATTCTTTAGTTGTTGGAATATGGAGATAACCCAAGCAATAAACTGAAAGGTGGGGACGTGTCTTTTATCAAATAATAATCTATTGCATGCCAACCATATACTCTTTGTCTAGTCGCGGAACCAAGCTTAACTGGGTCTTACCAAATTTGACTCTACACGGAGAGCGGAGCAACTGCAAGCTAGGGTTTGACAGTCGTGGCCATATCAGAGGGTACCATGAGCACCAAAGTGGGGGGTAAGGGTACCCCCTCATACAAACAGGTAGTGGTAGACAGAGCAAAAAAAGCTAAGAGACATAGTTTTCAAGGCACCAGTGACAGGAACCTCGGGATCAAACTCGGAAAAAGGTCAGGAAAGGAACCAGGGCAGAAGTGAGTGCATGGGAGAAGAAGCCATAGAAAGTCACAGGGAGGCACAAGACACAACGACGCCCAATGGGGCAGAAGGGTGCAACCCATGCAAACCCAAAACAACAATGATACCCAAGGTGATACTGGAGGATCCGCAAACGCAACTCTATAGGGACCAGATGAAGACACATGCACTAATATGAAAGTTCATGGGTTTGTGGCCCATAGAAAGAATGTTGTGCAACTGAATTAAATACCATTGGAATCCAAATGGAGAAGTGGAGCTCCACCTGGGCTCGAAATTATTCTTCACAGTAGTATTCATGAACCTCGAGGACAAGGATAGAGTCTTTGAGGGAGGCCCATACTTCCATGCCTCAGTAGGACTATACATGCAATCATGGAAGGAAAATTTCTCCCCAGAAAAAGAGACTTTCAAAAAGGTGTCGGTTTGGCTCATATTTTATTCCTTACCTTTATACTACTAGTTAACCTCTACTTTTGAAGCCATAGGAAAAAAACTGGGGAAATATGTGAAGACCTCAACCACCCTAAAAGGGAGATATACATCTTATGCAAGAATCTGCATAGAAATGGATGTGTCGGGAGCACTCCTAGAAGCCATAAGTCTGGAATTCAGGGATGAGGAATGGATCCAAAACATAGATTACAAACAGATCCCCTTCAGATGCATAAGATTCCATGAACATGGCCACTTGATCAGAGAATTCCCTCTTAATAAAAAATAGGAAGCGGAAAATCCCAAACCACAGTAGGATGAGGATGGGTTTATAAAATCGAACCCCAGAAGCAGAGAAAACAAAAAGCAGAGCAGAACCCTAGCAGGAAATAACTCAGAGACCCAGAATAAAATGGAAGGGAGGGAAAAAAACAACAAAGGGGAAGAAAACTAAAAGGATTCAACAAAAGCTCAAGAAACCGGAGAACAAGCAACAAACGAGCCCATCGATCGACCAAGTAACAAGAATGAACATGGGATTTGTGAAACCCCAATGGATGGAGAAATCAGAGACGACAACACCCCTGTTAGTCCCTAAAGTTGCACTTGACTGTGAGAGGGCAAGCTAGGGCATCATTGAGTTATTGAAAAAGTGTTTTGAGGGTTTTTATGGTTTGGTTTTTGAATAAGGTGGTTGAAAACTGGCTCAAGTTAATAAAATAAATGAAAAAATCTGAATAAGAACAAAAAATATCCCATTGACTGGTTAAAAGGTAGTCATATTGATGGATTAAATAGATAAGGAAAATAGAAAATGAAATTTTCAATTTGTCAACTTCACAGAAATTCTTATCTCAAAATATCATTAAGAAATAAGACCATCAACCTAAAATCAAAACTTGAAAATAATCACCACAACAAATTATTTACTGTATTAATCAATAATCAAGAAAAAAAATGCATTGCAGTTTGAATAATGAGATCAAGCATGAAGAAAGAAAACATAGTAGAAAAGAGTGTCTAACCATCCATATTCCTTTTCTATTAAGTGTCAAATAGAATAATAATGCCTTACAAGGAGTTTCAGAATAAGTCCTTTGGATCTCCAATTTTTCCACCCTTCTCATTCTATAGAGTTTATATAGAAATAATACATAATTATCAAGATCCAAAAGAAATGGATCTGAAAACCTCCTTATATATATATATTTAGTTCCTTGTTTCAAATAATCAAGGAGAAGATCCAATATGATATCCAATTCGAATTGATGAGGTGGCTTGTCAACTGTTGTCCATGAGATTTTTCAGGAAAACAAATCTGGTAAATTCCTGAAAAATAGGGTCCAACAATCTCTTCGTATCTCTTAAATGGTGATAGATGTGTAAAAACTGAGAGAGGTTTTTGTGAAGGGACTCATTCCCACAAAAAAATTATTTTTGTTTCAAAAAATTCATCACCATATGTTCTCCAACCTCTCCCAAAATTACTGACTAAAACATGAAATTATTTATTGTGAAATATCAAAAAATTAGGCCTCAAAGATAAAATCGAATCTCTTAAAATGTGATTGTTCTGTAAAAACCGAGAGAGGTTTTTTTGAAGGGGAATTTTCCAAAAAAAAAACTCTTTTTGTTTCAACAAATTCATCTCCATCTGTTTTGCAACCTCTCTTGAAGAAAAAGACTAAAACAGGTAAAAAATAACAGAGTATTTCCTGTAGCTTTATCAGAAAATTAGGCCTCAAAGATCAATTTGAATATCTTAAAATGTGATTGCTGTGTAAAATACGAGATAGGTTTTTGTGAAGGGGCATGTTAACAACAAAACCTCTTTTGTTTTCAACAAATTCATCTCCAGCTGTTCTACAACCTCTCTTGAAGAAAAAGACTAAAACAGGTAAAAAATAATAGAGTATTTCCTGTAGCTTTATCAGAAAATTAGGTCTCAAAGATCTATTAAAATATATTAAAATGTAATTTTTGTGTAAAAAATGAGAGAGGTTTTTGTGAAGGGTCATGTTCCCAACAAAAACCTCTTTTGGTTTCAAGAAATTCCTCTCAATCTGTTCTGTAACCTCTTTTGAAGATAAAGACTGTAACAGGTAAAAAATAAAGTATTTCCTGTAGCTTTTCTGGTTATGCAAAATAATAGCCTTTGTCATTAGAAAATTTTGCTTCAGCTTTGATGATTTGGTGGCTACTCTTGTTATAGGTCTTATAGAATACTGAGCAATTTATTTTCCTTTTCTTTATATCTTCCCCAATTTTTTGTCTTCTTTTGTTTTCCTATGTAATGGAAGCCTTTCTACTTTTTCTTTGATAGAAAATTCATTAACTGTGATACTCTTTTTCTGTGTGGATGCCTTCTTCCCTTTTCCATTTCTTTGTTTTCTTGGCTCTGGATCAGGATTTAGGGATTGAATCAACCAAGTCTAGGGTTTCTGTGAATTATGATCAGAACGGTATGCCACTCTTGTCTAATCCAGCTGTGAGGGACTCCCCTTCTCTAATTCGGATTTTGCTTATCTGGAAGCAGGAATTGATTGATAAACTATGTAACCACATTCTTTTTCTTCCACCATTTTTCTCCTCCAACCACCAATCTGCAAGCTTTAGCAATTGTATGTTCTGTCACCAGCATTAGCATCTTCCCAATCTCCACCTCATGACCATCAAAGTTCAATGCAAACTCCATGGAGACCTGCTCATCGTAACCTTGAAAAGTGGTAAGGAATTCAAACCACCTGACATCTCTAAACCTTTTGGCCGTCTGAGGATAAGCTTCGAGGAGTTCAATACCCTTGGGTTCTAATCTGACTACCTGTCTGCTCCTCTTAGGCGCCATCAAAACATAATGCTACAACTAGCACGATTCAGATTCCGAATTTGCCACCTGCAATCTATTAGTATATAATTGTTCCTCTGAGCAAATACCTGTGCCTAAAATTCAGCAAAATCAGACATAGAATGATAGGTTCAATATAATGATCGTTGAGAATTGGACGATTTGAAATGAGTCCTTTATGGGTACAGAGCAATCCGATCATGTAACGGTTTGAATCAAAAAATGATTCCAAAGCTATTGTGGGACACATGTTAACTCTCAAACCATGATCTGTGTCATCATAATGAAATCTGGGTGATGGGCACATATCAAGGCATTATTATCTTTGCGCTACGGGAATAAGGCTATTCCCGTAGCGCTATTAATGACTTAGCATAATTTGAAATTGTAAAGTTCAAACAGGCATATAAAGTGACACATCATTTAAAACCATGTCTTACAACTCCAAACTTAAATAAATTATTCAAAAAGCTAAAAATGTGAAACATAACAAACTGAAAACAAAGATTAAAATCAAATGAAAGCAAACAATGAAGTGCAGGTTGGGAGGGTTTAGGATTAGAGTTTCTCACTAAATCAAAAGCAAAATTAGAGACTAACAACCCCCATGCAAGAAGCATAGGGAGATGCAGAAATGACCCCAAGCGAAGTAGGAACAAAAGATCTTGATCTCAGAGACCTTGTGGAAAGGGAACAGATAGATCTCCCGAACATATTGGAGCAATGGAAAAGACAAGGAGTAGAAAATGTTCCAATAGAGCAACTTGACCGCATTCAGTACCTGTTTCTCCTAAGGGAGGAAGCCAAAGCTAGAGGACTAAAGCAGACACACGGGGAGATTGGACACTTAGGAGTCAAAGCAAGTGAGGGACAACCACATCTCTCACCCAACCAAATGCGGAGGAAATAAGGCAGGAAATCAAATAGCATAGCCCTACAGGAGCTTGGAGCTCTACTAATAAACTCGGGTAAGATCAAGAAACTTCTCCCCAACTCCCCCCCCCCACATGTTTAAAATGAAGGCTATAACCTGGATTATAAGAGGCATAAATAGCCTGATAAAGAAAAGAATCCTTAGGAATAGACTAAAGAAAGAACAATCGGATCTCTATTTTATACAAGAGACAAAATGAAATACAGACATAATGGAGGAAATCAATAAACAACAATGGCACAAGTACAAGATGGTGGTTGTTGGAGGCCACCAAATGGCAGGAGGAATTCTCACCTTGTGGAACCCATAAGTACTGAGCCTAGTAGCAGCCGAAGAAACCAGGCACACCCTCATGGTTCGCATGCAAATCATTGGAAACATAGAGGTGATTCTATGCACTAATGTGTATGGGCCCCAGGTGTCAGAGGAAAAGAGAGGAATGATGCAATACTTAGAAGACCTTAAAACGTGATCCAACAACCTCCAATGGATCCTGGTAGGGGACTTCAACATCATCATGTCACTTGCAGAGAAAAGAGGAGGCACAAGAAGATTGGATAGGGATGCAGAAGAATTCTCAAAGTTCATAGACACAGTTGAGATGGTAGACCTCAAAACTAATAATGGCCAGTTCACCCGGAACAATAAACGAATGAACTAGAATCAGGTAGCAACAAGACTCAACAAATTCCTAGTATCGAAGTCAATCATTATGTAGGGGCTAACCTCAGATTGCAACATCCTCCCCTGGAGAGGGAACTGATCACTGGCCAGTGCAATTAGAACTAGGCTTCCAAACCACACCAAAGAATAGACCCTTTAGATTTGAGAAATTCTGGATTGAACACCCGACCTTCAAGGAAAGAATCAAACAATGGTGGCGGGAGGAGAAACCAGAGAAAGGGACAAGGATGTTCAAACTCTATAGGAAACTAAAGTATATCAAATATAGGATCAAGGAGTGGAACAAGGACACTTTTGGGAACATAAACCAAGAGAAAAAAAACATAGAAGAAAAAATGAAAAAACTCCAGGAAACCTGCATTTCGAAGGGCTATATGGAGGAACGAAAAAAGGAAGATATCTAGATGACCCAGGAATGGGAATCTCGATGCCAATAGGAAGAAACACTATGGCGAAAAAAGTCTCATATCAGATGGCTAAAGGAATGAGACCAAAACACCAAGTTTTTTCATAGAACAACCATGGCCAGAAGAGCCCATAACAAAATCCCGAAGATTAAAGACCAGGACAGAATATAGAGAGATTCACATAAGGAGATCAAAACTACTCTAGTAAACCACTTCCACGGGATAGCCCAGGAACCCAACTAGGACAGAATGAAGGCCATACAAAGGATAATCCAACATATCCCCCACCTGGTCATCGAGGAACAAAATAACAACCTGAACAAACCCATTGCATAGGAGGAAATTGACCAAGTACTCCAGGAGATGCCCAACAGGAAAGCCCCAGGTCGAGATGGCTTCACAGTGGAGTTTTTCAAAGCCTGTTGGGAAATTGTCAGACAAGATGTTTATAGGGTTGTGGAAGACTCTAGAAGGTCAGCCTCCATACTAAAAGCGCTAAATGCTACAATGATTACACTAATCCCCAAAGAAAATGAAGCCAAAACCCCTGATCATTACAGACCTATAGCACTGTGGAATGTGGTTTATAAGATAATCTCCAAAGTTATAGAAAATAGATTGAAACCCCTCCTACACTCATTGATCTCACAAGAACAGGCAAGCTTTGTGGAAGGAAGACAGATAATGGACAATATTATCCATGCCCACGAGTTGATCCACACCTTGAAGCTGCATAAGAGAGGGGGGATGATAATACAACTGGACCTAGAAAAATCTTATGACAAAATTAGCTGGCACTATATGGTCAAGACCTTGGAAGCCTTTGGTTTCACCCAACACTGGATCAGATGGATAGTTAGCCTAGTGTCCACAACAAGCTACTCACTACTAATAAATGGAGCCCCAACCAAACCTTTCTGGCCCATGAGAGGCATCAGACAAGGAGACCTATTGTCCCCCTTCCTTTTCATTCTGATGGTGGAAGGTCTTAGTCAAAGCATTAAAAGTGCAACTGTAATAGGTGAAATAATAGGTATCAAACCTTTCAAAAATTGTCCTACTTCCACGCACCAAGAGTTCGTGGATGACACCTTACTTCATGGCATACCCACGGTCAAGGAAGGAAAAGCCTAGAAACGAATCCTAGAAGAGTTTGGGGAAGCCTCGAGTGCAGAGATAAACCATTCCAAGTCTATGATCTTCTTCTTCAATACCAACCCCTCAATCCAAAGGAATTTGGCCAACATTTTGGGCTTTGAACGCAAAGCACTCCCAACTAAGTACTTGGGCATACCCCTGACAGACAAAGCCTACAAAATGTCCACTTGGGAAGGAATAATCAACAAATTATAGGAACGAGTGAAAAATTGGACGTACAGATCCCTCAACCTAGCCAGAAGACTTATTCTGACCAAGTGTGTTTTGCAAGCAATTCCAACCTTTATGATGTCCGTTTTCCCAACCCCCAAGGGGATTATACAAAAAATAAGAACCATCCAAAGGGACTTCCTGTGGCAAGGAGGAGAAACAAGGAAAAAATGGGCCATAGTGGCCTAGGAGAAGGTATTTAAACCAAAAAGAAAAGGAGGTATGGGGCTACAACACCCGCAAGTGACCAATGATGCCTACGAGGTGAAACTCTGGTGGCATTGGGTCAAAGAAACTGCTACAACATGGGTAAACCTATGGAAGGAAAAGTATGCCTCGGACATAAACGACCAGGAAAGAATACGCTTCAGAGGCATCAGGGAAGGTTCATCCATATGGAACCTAGCCTGGCACAACAAAGCCTGGATTCAAACATACAGTTTTTGGGAAGTCAAGAATGGAAGAACAACCAAATTCTGGGAGGACACCTAGCAACAGGAACCCAGAATGGAGAAACCTAACAGGGAGGCACTCCAATAGGACCTGATCACACAAGGTAAAACCAAAGTCTACCATTACTGAAAATAAGAAATAGATTGCAACAACTGGAGAATCTAGAACACTCTCACCCCATAGATTAGAGCCCAAACCGCAACAATAGTAAAAGAGGTGGAGGAGGAATTGGGGAGAAGAAAAAATGAAATCATTGAAGGAAATGACCAGCTGAGATGGGGTCAAAAAGACGGAGGGGAATTCAATTTAAAAGAATTCTGACTTTATATTGCGGACCAGGACCAAGAAGACCCGACGCAACAATGAGATAAGCTCTGGAACGACCCCCATTGGCCAAAAATTAAAATTTTCCAATGGTTAATACTCCACAACCGAATTCTAACTTGGGAAAACCTAAGGAAAAGAGGATTCAGAGGTCCTTCTAGATGTCACCTCTATCAAGCCAAGGAAGAAATAATGAACCATCTCCTTGACGAATGCACCTACACAAAAAAAATATGGGATTGGGCGGCAGGTATCTTTCGACAGTCAAATAGGATCTGAGGTAACATCTCCACGACTATCAATACTTGGAAAGAGAACTACAGTGAAAATGAAGAGGTGAACCTTTGTTGGACCCTCATCCCAAGAATGATCATATGGGCAATATGGAAGGAAAGGAACTGACGCATCTTCAGGAACCAAAGTTTGTTGGAAGGGAAGATCAAGAAAACAATAATATCCATGACAAATGAAATGGTACAGAGCCGCAACTGCCAGTAAGGAGGAGCACAACTCATAGACCAGGATTCTCGCATTCTAGAATCCTTCCACCTGAAAGACAGACACAACCCCAATCAGGTAAGACAACCACCGCAACTCCAAGTAGGTGAGAACAATTGGAAACCCCCACCAGTAGGCTCCCTCAAGATGAATTTCGATGGGGTGTCAAAAGGTAACCCAGTACGGACATGAATGGGAGGAGTAATCAGGGACAGTAAAGGAAATATCATATAGCTATACGTTGGGAGTCTAGGAAACTCAACCAACAACGTCGCGGAATTTGGAGCCTTGGAGACCGCCCTTAAGATTCTAAGCCGGGAAGGAATGAAAAACGTCATAGTGGAAGGAGACTCCACAATGGTTATCAACACAGTAAGGAGACTCCAAAACGGTACCAGAGTGGGAAAACTTCAGAAGCACTGGCGCTTGGCACAGTCCCTACAAAAAATTCAGGAGCACTTATGGACAGGGATCACAATGGAGTTGCGTTGGGTACGGAGGTCAGCAAATGGACTAGCAAACATAATCGCTAATGAGAGGGTCGACAAGGAAGGAACAGAACTGGACACTATCTAGAGTAACATCCCAAATGGTCAGTTCTAAACTGACTGCAACCAACTAGCCGAAAAATACTGTTACGATAGCCGAAGTACGGACGACCACGTCGAGGATGGAGGTGCAGAAATAACTGAAGGGAACATAAGATCCAGGTAGAATCTGATAGCCCACCACCCAAACATGAATTACAATGCAGTTTCAGGTCACACAACAATCGGAGGTACGACACCACGGTCCTATCAATAGGGAGAATTACAGGGGTTGTCTGTGGGAAAGCAGAAAAGTTAATCAGTAGGTGGCAAAGGATGAAGGAAAAAAGGGTTCCCAATGGATAAGTATGGGTACACCTCACCCAAGTACAGATACGGGGAGTGGTAATGATTGGTGTACAACGTGCAGGGCAAAGGATTGGAGCAGAGATGACGACAGGGCTCCTAAGAGCACACACTCCAAAATGGTGAAAAAGGACCAGAAGGTACACCTTTATGAGCGGTCCATGATTTTTGGGATGAGACCGCACCTGGGGAAATCCCATAAAAGAAGAAACACCAGGAATAGCCATAGACTAGAGAGAAGCAACTATAGAGCCCATCTTACATACCAGGAAGGGGCGAATAGGCACAGGAGAAGAACCCAAGACAAACACCACCATAAGCAAGCTGAGATGACAAGAATGAAGAAAACCCATAGGAAGAGAGGCCCCCAGGGAAAAGAACCACCGACAAGCGCCTGGAGGATCACAAGGATGGAGCAAGCGACCAGAGAAGCCAAGGGT
This sequence comes from Picea engelmannii, assembly GCA_009831015.1. Taxonomy (NCBI): domain Eukaryota; kingdom Viridiplantae; phylum Streptophyta; class Pinopsida; order Pinales; family Pinaceae; genus Picea; species Picea engelmannii. The sequence goes on from ML846399.1 coordinate 18,799, forward strand.
ACCTTCCTCATGTAGGTCAATCCAAAGGGAAAAGCGATCATCAATAGGTGGGAGAGAGAAATCAACACCACATGCAAGGGCAAATCCTGGACATAACTAATTCAAGAAGCAGATGGGATAAGGGACCCAGGGGCTACACAGCCCAGAACAACCCTCTACCACAAAACAGTGGAGGAGGCCTGGCAAACAAAAATGTTGATAGGCAAGATGAATGTTGACTGGAAAGAGACCAACAGGGTGGCTATCAGGGACCACAAGAAGGTTCTCACAGAAATTCTCAGTCGCCTTAGCAACCTGGAGGCCAGTGCAAAAATACTAGTTGAGGACCAGAGGAGCCAAAAGGATAAAATGGAACAAATGGTAGGCCAATTCCACCTTACTTACGCTATGTCCACCACATGGAAATAACTCTAGCAGACCGGAGCGTAACACCAACTTGTATCAGGAAGATGTGCACGATGGAGCAGAGGAAGGAGAACGAGGCAAGAAAGGATGGTGACATAAGACATCCCATCATCCTTGATTAGCGCAGGTTCAACCCCTGGTCAAGGTGTTTTCAGTATAGGAGCTACCCCTATTTTTTGGTTATGTTTTTTGTATATGTTATGGTTTCATCTTTCAAACCGGTTTATGGAGGATTGGGTCGGTTTCCCATGGTATCGGCCCAACCCTCCCCATGCTATCTCGGATAGTGCAACTTAGGGATCCTTGATCTGGTTTCCTTTTTGGCATATCAAGGGATTCCCCTCGCCTTTTTTGTATCATAACTTCTTTCAGTGATACATGATTTCACACTGACTTACAAAAAAAAAAACATTGTAGGATAATGCCAACTATGAATAACATTGGAATTGTCAAAAACCATCCAATATGGTTGTATCTATGAATTACTTATAAATATTAACTTATAACACATGATGTTTGTGTTGAATAAGAACAATTATTGATGACAATGTATTATGTACATCAAAATTACATTCTAGATATTACTATGGAAAGTTGTGTTTTACTTTTCATTCTATATGATTGGATTTTTTAAAACATTTCCTCATATATATTTTGGGTGATTAAAAAAGCATTACTAGTTAGAATATTCCAACTTCTACATCATATTTCGAAAGATATGGCCATGTTATTATATAATTCTTTATTATTATTTATTTAAGTACTTATTACGACCACCTTAGGATAATTATTATATTCCTTTTATTATTATTATTTATTTATATATTAATAATAGTATAGGGCATGAAATTTATAAGTTGCATTTTTTAGAACCCATTGGTACAAGGAAACAATGAGGAATCTTAAGATTAAGTGTATTGGATAGAAAATGAATCCTCGTCTCCTTGTTACAGTTCCTGTAGATACTTCCACAGTTCCTATAGGATAATTTAGATTGCAATTTCTTGTACTTCTTGCATTTCATTTATGGTGGTAACAAATGCCAATAAGATGACAATGGGTTATGATATTTCAGTAGGGTTTAGGAACCAATATTCATGAAACTATATTAATCTTTATTTTTTGTAGCTATATTAGTTTCTTTTTCATCTGAGTGTAACTTTCATTCATATAACTAGATTAATATTTATTTTCTGCAACTAGATTATTATTTTTTTTATCCAAGTGTGACTTTCATTCATGCAACTAGATTAGTCTTCATCTATGCAAGAAAATCAGTTTTCCTTTAGCAAGTTGTAATCAAGATTTCTACTCATTTCATTTAAATTGATTTAATCCCCCTGATCAAACAAAGACCTAGAATGTTGTCAATCCTAACCATGAGATAGATACTTCAGTGCATTCTCCATATACTTTGCACAATACCTTGAAATTTTTCACAAGCCCTGAATTAATAATTAAAGTATCAAGTCGAGGAAATGGTAACATTATTGTTTCTATTATAAGGCCCATCAGTCCAACCTTATACATTTCATGTGACTTATTTAATGTCTCCTATACTTGCAATGGATATGTCTAATCTTTTCGAAAAATTTCTCTACTTTCAACACTTCTCCTATTATCTCTTCCCTCACTCCTTGATGTCCATAAACAACATCCAAGGGCGAATGTGGAAAATATCCAAAGAAATTTTCAAAGGGGGACTTACTAGTAGAAGTGTGGACTACTCTGTTAGAAGAGTGTTGAATGTAGATCATATTTTCATCCCATTTCTTTGGATTCTTATGATTGTAACCCCTCAAAAGTTGTACCAATGTCATGTTGACTACTTATGTCTGACCATATATCTTTGGATGGAATTTTGTAGATCTATTCAACTTCATGTCCATATTCTCCCAAAGTGTAGTCCAAAAGGCACTAAGAAATTTGATATCCCTTTCTAAGATAATGCTCCTTGGTATCCCAAAATGCACCTAGACTTTTTCAAATATCATGTTTACCTCATATTGTCCTTTGATGTTCTTTTAAAGGGAATAAGAATGCACATCTTTTTGAACTTATCAACTACCAAAAATAGATAGTCATGTCCCTTCCTGTTGGAAAACCACCCACAAAATCCATCAAAATTCTTTCCCAGGGTCAAGTGGGTACATGTAAGGGATGGTATAGACCTTGCTTCCTATTAATGGGATTGTTTGTACAACAAAGCATGCATCCTCTAATATAACAAGCTACATCTTCTTGCATCTTAATCCAATACACATACCTTTGTAAACCTTTGTAATTTAACAACCGTCTTCCAAACACCAAAATTTCCTACAACCTTGGAGGTGGAATCCTCTATGATAAGATGTAATATTTCACCTTTAGGAACACACAGATTGTCTAGCTTGTAGATAAACCCATTCTTGATATTATAATTAGCCTTACCATCACCTTATTATACATGAATTTGGCCCTATAACTACTGAAACACCTCTTTAAAATCATCTTCTTCCACATATGTCACTTTGTATGCGTTGTGAGTAAAAGGATCCATGTGCATAAGAGTTCCAAAGTTTTAATATTGGATGTGGGTGGCCTTGAAAGCATGTTCAACAACTTACTAGTGCTACCCTTCTTATATTTGATGACCAGATGAAATTGTTGCAAAAACCCCATCCACTTGTAATGTCTGGTTTGTTGTAGCTTACTCTGGGCCTGAAAATACTGTAGTGGTTTGCGATCAATGTGTATAATGGTTTCCTTTTCCATCAGATAGTTCTTCCACTTTTTAACAACTTGAACTAGGGAATATAGTTTCTTATCATATGTAGGGTAGTTCAAAACTACCCCATGAAATTATATCTCAGAATGATAGCATATTGGCTTACCTTCTTGCACAAAAAATGCTCCCATAGCATACCCACTTGCATATGTCTCCACTTCGAAAGGGTTCTACAATTTTGACAATGTGAGAATAAGTGCTTGACTAATCTTTCATTTCAACTCATCAAAATATTTTTGTTTATTCTTTCCCCACTAGAAATTCTTACCACTTGTTGTTATGGCATGGAGTAGTGAAACTACCACTTAAAATGATGCTATGAAATTCCATAGGTACTTTGTTGTTGAGCTTATGCTTATACTGAGAGGGGGGGTGAATCAATATAAAATACTTTTTATTTTAAATGAGCATTCACCAATCATTCATTAACTTTAGAACAATAAATGCATGTAAAATCAAATCACAATACACAAAGTTTAATTTGGAAATCATTGTGGGAGAAAACCACAATTTTTTTTCTTTATAAACATCTATAGGAACCAACCTACTCTTACAAATCTTGTATGCATCAACCTACTAGAGAAACCAATATCTTCAGCTGAGCACCAACTTAGTAAGATATTGTGTAGGCATAACTAGAGACACCAATCTCCTCAATGGAGCATCAATTCAGTAAGACCTGTTTAGGTACAAATCTAATATCTTCATACATATAGTACTTATGACTTCACTTGCATGCTTCATACCTCATGCACTTCACTTTCATGCTACAACACCTCTCCTTCATACCTTAGAGATAGCTTCAAACCCTAGTCAAATTTAGCCTTCATGCTCTAGTGAACCTCATAACATCATTCCCAAAAAATAATTCTAAAATGTTGCATCACAACCTCAAAACAATGCACTTTGTAGCATCATAGACCACATTCCTTCATAGCGCAACCTTAAAAATCCAAGAAAACTCCTCATGTGCACCTTTTAGACCCCAAGAATATTCCCCAGCTCCTCTTGCGCACATCAGATCTCTTATGTGCAGGTGTACTTGCTCTTCTTTCTTGGATAAACTTCAATTCACACAACTATTCTATATTTATGTTGTTTTTTTGTTCACTTATGGGCCCAACTTATAAAACTGGTTAGGTCAACCTATACTTTTTGGCTAAGCCGAACTGAAAAAATATTTCATATCTCCTCATTTCTATGGAGTTAGATGGAGTGCCATATATCGTTGGAAAGGTATTGGAATAAAATTTTCAACCAAATATCCTATGATCCCATTTTAGCTAGGTACTTAGAGTAAAAATGAATTCAAATACAAGGTAACTAAACTAAGTATCAAAAATCCAAAAACAATATTTTCAACAATCTCCATCTTAATCTTTATCTTAGACACCTGTAGTCTCCCCCTGTCTTTGAAATCAATGAAAACAATATTTCCAACATGTGCTACCTTGAAAAAGCTCCTAACTTTAGTGACATTAGTAGGAATTGGCCATTTTATGATGGCATCCATATTTTGCAAGATCTATCTTAAGCTCCAAATACACTAATGACTTATGAGAAAACTCACATTTATTGAGGTTACCCAACAAGTGGTTCTTTTTCAGAGTCTCTCACACATGCATGTAATGTGAGATGTTCTCCTCCCAGGTAGAGATATAAACCACTATATCATCCAAATACACTATAACAAATGAATATAAATATAGGTTCCACACATTATTCATCAATCTCATAAATATACTTGGTACATTACATAAACCAAATGGAATGACCAACCATTCATACAAACCTTGACTTTCCTTGAAGGTGGTCTTCTAGGTCTCTTCATCTTTGACACATACTTGGTGTTATTATGATTTGATATCTAACTTGGTGAAGTACTTGTCATGTTGCAAATGTTCTAGAAAATCATCGATCCTGGGTAGAGGGTACCAATTCTTGAGTGTAATCTTGTTCAAATATTTGTAGTCAATACACATATGCTAACTCCCATCCTTCTTGGGTATGATGATGATAGGTGACCCACAAGATGAGGTGCTTGGTCTAATTACTCCCTTCTCTAGTAGCTACTACAACTATTTCTTCACTTCATCTGATTCTATAACAAATTGTCTATATAGACAAATATTTGATAACGAGGAGTTATGAAAAAACTATATCTTGTGCTCCACTTCCCTTTTAGGTGGTATCCCTTTAGGCTCCTGGAATACTCCTTTGCATTTTTGTAGCAAATCCTCCAACTACTATTTTTTCTCTTTACTACATCCCTCTAAGAATTCCTTTACCCTTACTAATTCATCACCTGGATAATTATCTCTTAAGTAAAGAAACACATATTTCTTACTGGAACTAATCAACTTTTAGCTTGGTTGAAACTTACTAGTGAGATCTTTGATTTATCTTTGTGTGCATTGATGATGTAGGATATCCCATACTTGATCAGGTAGTATTGGTTTTATCTCTACATGAAGATAACATCCTTCATAAACATGTAGGGGATTCTAGAAACTACAACACACATGTGAAGGAGTACTACATCTAAATCCACTTCATCAATAAAATATTCACTTACAATAAATTTGTGTTAGAAAAACAAGACCATGGATCAATAAAATAAAACAAATGCGGAAAAAAAGCATGGAAGATACACAATACGATAGAGACACAGATTTACGTGGTTCACCTAGTGTGGGCTACGTCGACCAGAAAAATTTCTAGGTCCTTCCTTTATTATTATCCAGCATATGAAGGGATACAACCTACAACAAACCCGTTGTAACTTCCTCTTCTTTCTCTCATAGTCTCCTATCTCAGAATACAATATTCACCATCAATCATAGCCGCAATACATTTCCCTCATAAAAGAGGGTTGCCTTCTAGGGAAAAAACCCTAACATAATCTCTACCGTTATATCTGCGACCTTATAATGAACGGTCCATATTTACAATGAAATTACAATATACATTTACAAGGCAATTTTTCCTTCGGGGGCTTCGCTCCCGAACCCCTGCTGGGGGCCCGCTTGCCCCCAGACCCCCCAGTCGGGGGGATAGCACCCCCGGACCTCATAGAGGGGGTACCCCCCCCTCTGCACTCCCCCATGTGGAAGAGTGTACATACTTCTGGAGTGTAAATACTTCATGGGGTATAAACACGACTGAAAGTAAAATACCTCTGAATCAGGAAGATAATCAGGCTCCACAACCAACAATCTCCCACTTGGAGACTCATCTCAACAACTCCGTCGCTGCTGTATATGCTGGACTCTAAACCTTCTTGGACCTAGCAAATTCCTCATCTTCATCTTCATTCTTGAAGACCAACTGAAACTGAGCAGGAACTCAGTTTCTCCCTGGTTACTCCCTTTGTTAACATGTCTGTAGGATTCTAGCTAGTGTGTATCTTTTCCAACTTCAAATGTCCATCTTCCAAGGTG